>RJWT010035490.1:0-13453 GCA_004365215.1 Cuniculus paca | reverse complement strand
TTTGACCCAGCTATCCGCTTCTGGGCATATTCCCAGAAGCAGTGAAATCATCATACCACAGTGATAATATGTGCACCCATGTTTATAACAGCACAATTTTTAATAGCCAAATCTTGGAAATGACCCAAATGCCCACGAATTCAAGAATGGATAAAAAAGATGTGGTACTTTTATACAGTGGAGTACTATTCAGCTCTAAAGAATGATGACCTTGAGGCTTTTATAGGTAAATGGATGTGACTTGAGACCATTCTCCTAAGTGAAATAAACCAAACTCACAGGTGTAAACACCACATCGTCTCCCTAGTGTAAGAAACTGAAAGACTCAATCCCTGATAAATATGGGGGAAACGTTCTGAAGTCCAATGATGCTTTTATTGTTTGATTTGATTGGTTTAAGTCTGTTTTCTACTATTTGATTGCAATATGTGAGAAGATAGGAACAGCTTTTTTGAAGAAAACAAAGGAGGATAAGATAGCCATTGTTGATTTATTGTTGTCTGGTTTGAAGGCCTGTAATGCTTTCACTGTTTGATTTTATCTGGTTTTATATTATTTTGTTTTGTTTGAGTTTATTGTGTGTAAATGTATGAACAACCATTTCAAAGATAACAAGAGACCCTAGGGTAGCCCTTGTTAATCTCCTGTCGTGTTTTGAAGACCTGTATTCCTTGTAGTGTTCTGTTCTGAAATGATTTGTTGTGTTTAACTGTGTTCTGTTTTTCATTTTTGTTTTGTTTTGTTTTGTTCTCTTTAAAACAACAACAACAACAACAACAACAAAAATGTACTTTTTGAACGCTCCACTGGGGAGTGTTCTTTATTCTGGAAGGCTATCAACCCCTTTTCCTCAATCTGAAGCCAACACCTGGTGATTCTTCCCCACTAGATCTTTTACCCAAAATGCCAGCTCTGGGGCTTCTTCTGTGCTCAGTTCTTTGTGTTTCTTAGTTTTTGCTGCTGCATTTGGTTATTGTCTGGAAACCTTTATTTCTCCTCTGTTAGATACTAGGTGCTTTGAGGAAAGCAGTTCATGTTTTCCCCTTTGCTCTCTCCAACACCAGGACAAGGTATCTTCATATTGTATTAGCATATTTCGTGTGTGTCTTCTGAGCCTCAATTTCCTTATTATTCATTGGGACCCTGTGATGAGCTCATGAAATAATACATGTGAAACAGTTTTGATAGGGCTTGGCATGGAGTAATTTTCAGTAAGGTTAGTGGCTAGAGAGAACGTTGTTGGCTTTATATAAGAGACTCACATGGAATTTGAGCCCTAATGGAGGCTCTTGCTGTTACTGACATTTATTAAGTGCCTTCTGCGGGCCAGGCCTCATACTGAGTCCCACCCCACCAGTGGAGAACCTTTCTCAGTCTCCCTGCTTCCTTACCCCAAAGCACTCTGGTTTTGAACTCCTTTCATTTTGTTGGGTGCCTTTGCTTGATTTTCAGTTTTATTCCTTACAAGGCCCATCTTACCATTATTTATTCACCCTTGGTAAATAGTCAAGGTAGAAGCATCAGTGGGATTCTTTTTGCCTAGTAATATTAGGTGTTTTTAATAACCTGTTTTTGTTTTAGCAAGAAAATTTAAGTGGGTTAAGAAGAAAGAGAAGGGGAAAGAGGGATTAAAACTGAAGACTGGCACACATTTGGAAGAGACCATTTGGAATCCTTAGAATGCATTGGGGGAGAAATCTGAAACTATTTTTCATAGTTAAAAGAGAACAAGACTCAACTGACAGAGTACATTTTGTAAAGAATGTTTACCCAGGTTAACTTAAATGTCAAGTTTCTTTACTTTCAGGTGGAATTATCTGAACTCCTGATGGTTATGCTGGCTATCCTGGGACAGATGGGTCACTCATTAACTCATAAGTGCAGGCAGAGAGTGTGGAGTCCTTACCAACTGGGTTATATTGAACGTTATGTAATTAGTTCTTGATAGACAAAAGATTGTGGACTCCTGGTGTATCCAATCATGAATTAAAAGAGAACTTAACCATTTGGATAGTAAAGATGTAAATCAGTGTTAACACAATGTATCAAAAAGTGACATGAGCTTGCTGATGTAGAAAGAATGGTGTATTTCCCAGTGGGACTTGGAAAACACTTTGAATTTTAGGTCATTAAAATATGTGTTAAAATAGCCATGATTTATTTGCAGATTATTTCACCATAAGGCTTGCCTACTTGGCTGGGTCTTTCTCCCAGTTTTTTGATACTGGTGGGGTATGAGTTGGGAAAGGTATTGGAAAATCATAATCTTTTGTACATATGAAAATTTGGCATTTTTAGATGTTTAATGAATTTAAAGTAAGCATATCAGTATCATAGACGGGGAAGCATATTGGCCTCAGATTTTATTGGTCCTGTTTCTTTCTGTCTGTCTTCTCTTTGACCCCAAATTGTATTGTTACTGAAAAGGACTTTTTCTACAGACACTGCCTTAAATGATAAAGGGATAGAATGAAAAGATACTTATAAAAGATAACATGGTTTTATCCCTACTAAATGTGGTTTTATTCTGTGTTAAGGAATGAAGTAATCATATACAATATGTAAATTAACTGTAAAACTACTTATATTAATTGTTTCAAGTAATGGGAATACATCAACACTAACCTTATAAAGAGCTATGTGCCTTAAAGTTTATTGCCTCACTTTTAGGAGCTTCAAGGCTTTTTTGCACTAGATGAAAGAAATTCTGCCCTGTAAAAATTGATATCATATGAACTTGAAGCTTTCACCAGCATTTTAGGAAAGGAGAGGGTGAACACAAAACAAATGGTTTCATAGTATAATCTATAAATGGGGGAAGTGGTCATTATCTTTTGGGTGCAGTTAAATAAGGGATTCCTAATAGATTAGTCTTGGTCTTCAAAGTCTCATTTTCTAAATATACATTTTTTATTAAAGAGGTATATTTCAAAGCAAAAACTAGGCCTGCCACTTGATATGTTCTTGAGTTGTCACAAGTAATGGATTTTGGGAAGTATGACTATAGAAAATTTTTTCATTTGTTAATAAAACAAATGTTTATTGGGAGATTGCTGTATCGGTCACCTCTCAGCATCAAATGTTGTGAAACAAATAAGCCTGAACTCTGTGGCATTTAGCATTAAGTATTCAGCATTAAGTAGCCTCACGCAGTTGGCTGGAGAACTCTGGTGCTTCCTATTGGAGCCTAGACTTGGGACTGAAATTGGACAGTGTCATTTTAGCACATACTCATAGCAAGTCAGTGGAGTATAATAGGCCTCCCATGGAGGTGAAGGGAGGGAGAGGGAGAGGTTATTTGCCAGAACACAACTGAATGCACCACCATTACTATTTGCTGTGTCCTAGGGTTACAGTGGTGAGCAAGATTGATGGAGTCCTGCTTTCCTAGGTGCTAGGTTCCTATGTGTGTTGGTTGGGGAGTGGTATGGAGGGAAAAGACAGGAAACACAAAAGCAAATTGTTGAGAAAGGTCGTTTCAGGCAGTGACTGATAAAAATATGTTATATGTACTGTTTTCTCATTTTTATTGCGTTCTTTAGGGTTGATACTCATTTCCTTGTAGTATGACATTATTATGGTTTGAAAAATCTTGGCAAATGTGAACCCTGGTCTGTGGATAAGTTGGTGGAAGTTTTGGTGGTTTGGATCTTGTGTAAAATCTTGCACAGACAGTGCTGGTTAGGGTGTGTGCTGAACTCCATGCCAGACCAGGCCCATTGAAGACCTGTACATCTTCTTAAGTACTTCTGGTAACAGAAACTGTTCTCTAGGAACACAACCTCGACTGCAGAAGAAAATATATATATACTCCAATTAAATTCTGCTTCTGCTAAGCAAGTGGAGGAGCCCAGCAGACCATTTCTTTCTGTGACACAGCATGCGTTGGGATGACATCATTTGTTACCTTGCAGGGCAGTAGCAAGAGTGGCGTGTTAGGATGTGCTCTGGCTGGCCATTTGATGATTCAGCCTTTTAGTCTGGCTGGCTGGGGCTGCTTCATAGTGCAGGGTGCCCTTGCCATCAGGAATAACCCAGAAAGAAGGGACAAAGCTTGAGTGCTCTCAACTTTCCTCTGTCCCAGCAGTCTGACAGGAGCTGGAGAGTATCTTGCTTTACCTGGCAGCAAGCTTCTGGTGCAGAACAGGGCCTATGGGAGTTTTCTACCCAGCCTTGGCAGACAGGAGGAAAGGAGCAAAGCTGGTAGAATTCTAAATTTGTTTTTGGATTTTAGGCTGTCAGACTGGAAGGGTGATTTTAACTGTGGGTTTTTTTTTTTTTTCCTTCTTAGATTTTCATTTATAGTTATCACTAAATATATTCCAATGATGGAAAATTATGGCTCTTTACTTGCCATTTGGCAGCTGTGCCTGTATCTCTTTTTTAGTTTTGGGTGTATATTTTGAATTCATTTAGGCTTGAATGGGGTGGAATTATGAGACTTTAAAAAAATGAAGTGTTACGTTGTTAATTTAGGGTTAGGTGCAATATAAAAAGACAAGTTATAATGGTAGCTAGCAATTACTGAGACCGTACTGTGTCTCATGTCTTAGATGGAGTGGCTTGACATGTGATGCCAGTTTTACCTCTGGTCCTGGGGATCGAACCCATGACCTTTTCACTGAGCTCCACTCCCAGCCCTATTTATTTATTATTTTCAATTTGGGGACAGAGTCTTGCTAATTCGCTAAGTTGCCTGGGATGGGCTTGCATGTCCAATCCTCTTACCTCAGCTTCCCATGGTCTTACCTTAGGCCTGCACCACCATGCCCAGCTTCATTTTTTAAAAATATCTAACCACTCTAAGCATGATTGACTGGGGGTGCTGTATTTTCTTATTATGGATGAGGAAAGTGAGGCTCACAGCTCAACAGAGGTTGCCTAGGTTACCAAGGTTACCTAGATTATCAAGGTTACCTGGCTAATTAATGATTATCTTAGAGTCCAGTCCATATTTGCATATTCCAGGACTCTTTGTTCTTAGGGCCCAAACTCAAATTCTATGTTTACTTATTTTGGAAAGCAGAAAAAGATTCTTTTTAATTGGTGCACAGATTTTTCTCTGAAAGTGTCTATTCCCAGTATTCCTAGAGCACAGAGGTAGGTGGGCACTGAGTACTGTAGTAATGATTGTACCTGGGTAATTACAAGTGGGCCTGGAAGGCCCGTGGAACAACGCATTCTCAGCTGGAGGAGATTAGGAGAGGTTGTTAAATTCACTATTTTGGAAATATGCTTGCTGGTCTTGTCATTCCATCCCACTCTCTCCTGACAGTAGCCTGAGGAGGATTTGAATGTACTCTTTGGGGCATGATGATACATTTTGGATCTGACCTTTATCTGAAAAAAAGTCTTTTATGGGAGCTGTAAGTCCCTACAGGAAAAATGGGTAAAAAGAATGTCTTCTTGCCGGGTATGGTGGCTCACTCCTGAGGATGAGGCAGGAGGATCCTTGTGAATTCAAGATCAGCCTGGCTTGCAAAGTGAGCTCAAGGCCAGCCCGAACTGCATAGAGAGATCCTGTCTCAAAAAACCACACACAAAAAAAGAATGTCTTTTTGTCTCTTTATACTATACTGTTTTTAAAAGTTTCATGTTTCTAATGAATTTGAGGTTTCAGTGGGGCAAAATCCCTCTCTTCCTCCCTCCCTCTCTACCTCCCACCTTCCCTCTCTCCTTCCTTTCCTCTTCTGAGGAAGGAACCCAGGGCCTTTCAGTGTTGGGCAAGTGCCCCACTACTGAGCTGCAGCCCCAGCCCTCAAATCTGTCTTCTTTCTATTCAGTTCCTCTTTGTTGGGATAGCATGAGCCACTTATGCATGACTCATTGTGATTGTTGGCTATTGTGAAGCCCTCTGGATGTCACACTGGGTAGCAAAGGCATCTCCAGGGCACATCACATTTGTTCTTTATATTGTTGCTTATCTCAGCACCTTTCTGGAACTGTGCTTCTTGTTGTCTGTCTGCGCCAGAGAGAAGCCAGGGCCGAGTGACTCATCAGAGAATCACAGTTGCTTCCCTGTTTGTCCAGGCCTGCTTTTTGTATCTGAGTTGAAGATCAGTGGTGGACAGACATGTTTTTGTGCTCAGGAAGCTTGTATGTTGGTGGGGAAGCTACCGTCTCAGGCCTTCATGCTTCTCAGGATTAGCATTCGACCACGGGATTGTTTCTTTCCTGTGATGCAGTCAAGGGAAGTGACAAGTTAGGTTCTTTTCTGTGCAGGTGGTTCATGCTTGTGGAGGACAAAGGAAAGATGAATGCATCTAATGGTTGAAGTTGCTCGTTTTTTCTCTTTGTGTATAAGTTACCGTAGGCTCTTCCCTAGATGGCCCTCAGTGCTTACAGGGTCGCCTCCTCTTGAACAGGGTTTGTGAACTACTTTAACAGCGTAGCAGAAGGATGACTGTGACTCCAGCTAAGCAACTCCAACCACCCCTCAGCTGTTGTCACATTCTCACTGGGACCACAGACTTGTAAATGTGGAAGGCCTGTAGAAACTCCAGTTTTAGCAGATATCGTATGGAGCGATGATGGAGCATCCTGCTGTTTCCTCTGCAAATTCTGAATTGACAGAATTGTGAGAAATATGAAATGGTGGTAGTTGTGATAAGCCTCTATTTTGGGTAATTGGGATAAGACAGTAGATAGCTGAAACACATACGGCCAAGACATGTTTAGCTGGCCCGTGAGGTGGGCTCATCCTCAGGCTGGTCCCTCCGCTTTAGTGTGTTTAGAGTAGGAATGGGAAGAAAGGCATTTCTCCCAGTTCACAGTACTGAGGCCTGTGCTGAGTGCTGGAGCATTCTGCCTCCAGACCAGTCCCTGTGATGTTCTGGTGTGTTAGTCAGTTCCCATCCTTCAGGTTCATGGAGGTGCCTCCTGGCTAGATTGCCCTGTCTTACTCACGGGATGATAAGCTTCTTGAGGAAAGCTAGGGAATCTCTTTTCTTCTCTGAGGAAGCACTGCAGATATTAAAAGTATGAATTTGCAAGCAGGTGGGATTTTGTTCCATTTCCAGGGTGTTGGCACTTACTAGGTGCATTACTGGGAGAAGTTTACTTCACAGTACTAAGCTGTGTGTGTGTGCATGTGTGTGTGCATGCGCGTGTGCATGCCTGTGATTTCTGACTGCGTACAACTCTTGCCTCATAAAGTCTAGGAATTGCATAAGATAATGTAGCACAGTATGATGAGACAATACTCAAATTGCCTAGCTTGTTGTGATCAAAGTTCATTCATTTCAGTTCAGTTAAAAATTAAGTGGCTCTAAGCACCTGCCTGGCAAGTGTGAGGTTGTGAGTTCAATCCCTGGTGCTGCAAACAAAGAAAAGAAAAATTAAGTGGCTCCCAATAGTATAAATCCTGTAGTGTTAAATAAAATTTTTGGTTTAGTCCTTGGAATTTAGAACAGTGATGGGGATACAGTTCATGCCCCGTCAGCATTTGTTACATGTGAAGTCTGTTTCAGTGTGTGGTATTCGTGTTCAGTAGGTGTTCATTAAGGGCTTGCTGATTCTTTGAATGGCCTGTGGCTTCCCATAGCAAAGCCCAACCTCTAAATACATGAGTTTTGATTCTGCCGGCAGAGACCATAGCCTTTGGAGTAAATGAGGCAGAACTGTCCTTTTGAAGCATCAGTAGGGAAATTCACTGGGAAAATCATGCAAAAGAAGCAGATTAATAATCTATCATTATAACTAACTCCATAAGTCCTGTTGCAGTAGCTTTCAGTTAAATGAGATGTTCTGTTAGACATTTCGTTTTCTGTTGGGGTATCTGAAAATAAAGAACAAATGATGCCCAGACTATTAGAAAGGGAAGGGAATTTAGGAAAACCTAGTAAGGTCTGTGTCCTTCCTCCTGAGTTCTCCAAGATGTGGGAGGTAATGGTGCTGTTTAGGGTTTGGCTACTCATAACATGGTCTGCGGATCAACTAGCAACTTCAGTACCTGCTGAGAGTTTATTAGGTACAGGCTAATTATTAGATATAGCCCCATCCAGACCTAGTAAGTACAAATCTGCATGTCAGCGAGATCCTGTCGGTCAGGTAGTTGAAAATTTTCTGGTATTGAAGGGAATGAAAGGTGATAGAAATCAGAAGAGGAATGCTAGTTTTAAGCACCTCTGCGAAGCCACTCACTACTTTTTTGGTTCAGGTTTTCTTCAAAGCAAAGTATACTCACTCCACGTAAATTTCTTACAGAGCATGAGAGATAGTACTCCCTGAACTGGAGGAGGGGAGCAAATATTTATATACAATTATTTATAGAATAAACATCTTTGCCTCTGTGTTACTGAGGTAGTTTCCTAGGACAAGCAACTGTCTGAGTTACTCAGGAAAGACAGCTGGCCTTTATGAAGTGTTACTGTGCACAAGGTATCCTCTGGGGATTGTTTTGTCCAGTCCTTGTACAGTTGGTGAGGACACTGAGGTTTTGTGAGGTTAACTTCCCTGCAATCAAACTCCAAGCCTCTCCAGCACCAGAATGTTTTTCCAGGCCACCGTTCTGCACACTTCTTTCTCACAGTATGCAGGTGTATTTTTAAAAAATAATGTCAATATGTGATTTAGGGCCAGAGCTATGGCATTTATACCAAAACTCATATTTGGTCCATCAGAAATGGCTAATATGTTAAAGATGACTAAGTTTTTCTCTTAGCATTCTCTTTGTAGGTCCATCTCTGAGCAGAAGAACTTCAATGTTGTATTGATGGGTAAATATTTGAACTTCATTGCCTCAGAAGCAGGCCATAAGAAAGTCCAGGAGGACTAACTTGTGCAAGCTATTTTGCCCATGCTAATCAGTTACTCTGTTAGAGGCCAGCACAGTTTTCTGTGTTTCTCAGTTTTCTGGGAACAAGAAAAAGTAAGGTCTAGTTCTGTCACCTGGATTTCAGTCAATATACAGGGAGGGCAGAAAAACACTTCTGTATTTCCAGTGAAGAATTCTAGAACATGGGATCTGAAGTAGATGCCTTCAAATGCAGATTATTTGGAAACCAATCATGTTTTTTGCCATGTTCACATATTTCTGAATTATTTGTTGAGTCATTTTAGAAAAGAATAAGATTTTAAACTACTTACATTTTTAATAGCGAACTATATTAGAGCCATAATTAGAAATACACACTGTTATGTATACAACACACATAAGTGCAAATTTCTGAGTCTCAGTTTGGTTCCTAATTAAAAAATCCATTCAATCTCCTGCATGGGAAAAAAAAAATACAGGTGCTGGAGGTGTGGCTCAGTGGTGGAGCACTTACCTAGCATGCATAAGACCTTGGGTTTTTTTCTTCACATCAAGTAAAAACAACAAGAAAAACAAAGAACTAGTATTAGAGATGAAGCACCCCTTAATAGTTCCACACCCTGTCCTGAGATTCAAACTCAGAAAGGTTGAAAGAGAATCAGAAAGGAAAGCATTTCTTTCCAAAATATGTTTCACTGTTTTGTTTTGGTATACCTATATCACCGAGACTCTTCTTCCATACATTGGCTAATATGTTGAAGATGACTAAGTTTTTCTCTTAGCATTCTCTTTGTAGGTCCATCTCTGAGCAAGGGGTACAACTTACCATCTTTGGGCCTCCAGAGCATGGTATTACACTGAGTTCCTGCCAAACAGACTTACTGGTTTAGGAGATAGCCTGCTTCAGAGGAACACAGCCCCACGGCAGGGCCTGAAATGTGAAGACGATCTGGAAGCCTGTTTCGGTTTGCTCATGTGGCGAGCAGCTCCACTTACATAAGGAGGGCCTCCCTTAGCCGTGGCCACTGTCACAGGCAGCCATAGACTTGTAGATTTTTCTAAGGGTGCAAACCTGAACAGTTGAGTTAGTTGTTTGTCTCTCACCAGGGACATCTTTAACTTTCATTTCTGCCAATGGCAAAACGCTTACTGAGAACCTGCCATGAATTTTTAGCATGCAGAGCAAGATGTAGAACTTCTTGTTTTTGCTGGGGATTTGTGTGGACATTGTCCCTCTTCTTGCACTTCAGTCTCCGTGCTTTCTGCCCTTCCTGTGTCTGTGGTCCCTTCTTAGGACTCTATCCCCACCAACAGATAGTGAGAGTTTAATCTACCTTCATAATTTCTTCAGATCTGTGTATCTCCTGAACTAGTTTTTACTTATATTTTTGTTTTGGCCAAGTCCCTCTTTAAATTATCATTTGAAAAATCTTTTTTTTTTAAAGTTTACTTTCCCCAATTATTCATTAAAATGGACACAGAACTATTAACATTAAAACAAACTGCACCTGATATCACAAAATGTTTCACTTCCCACTCCTTGCCCATGTAGTGTTCACATTAACTCTGGACCTGTCGCAGCGGTTCTCAGCCATGACAGTACATTGGATTGATATGGGAAGGTATTTTAAAGACAACAACGAAACCCCGTGTTCTAGGTTACACCAATTGTGAATGACAATGTCTGGGAATGTGGTACAGGTTTAGATAGTTTTACCAAAAAGTTCTTTTGGCAAGTCTAGGATACAGCTGAAATTAAAACAAAATAAAACAAAAAACCAAAAAACTGAGCTAGAGTTTGATCAAGAAGCCTTGCTGCCTTTAGTAGAGACCTATTCCAGCACCCAGTGGTTTACATTATTTCTGTATAATCCTCTTTACAAACTGACATTTTTGAGATTTATGGTTAAAGTGTTTTACAGGAGCAGTTACAGTGCTCAGAATTGTCAGCATGGGGAGTGTTGTGAATGTGTACATTGGGGTGAAGAACATTGGTGCCCTCAGGCTCTCAGCTCCTTCTGTACCCAACTGGAGGGTGAGGGGCGATTGCATCTCTCAGAGCTGGGCTGAACCAGTTGTCCAGTGCTAACTAGGGCCTAATGCTAACCAGATGGATCTCCCCAAGTTGAGTAAGGGTCAAATGAGAAAATGCATTTTTAAAATGCTCTGTCAACTGTCTTAAGGGTATCTGGGCATAAATAGTGTTAATTAGCAAGTCTGGGGGAAGAGAAAAAATAGGGTCTAAGGAGAAAAAAAATTCACATTAGTGGTGATAATTTAAAAAAATTATTTCTTGCCAATTACAGTCATACAATCCGCTCAGTATTCTGGCTCATGGACAGTTGATAGCCCTCAACCTGGACAGCTGGGATTGTCTTAATGCTCGAACTGAGCAGCAGCTGCTAATTACAATGAAGGCAAAACCCACAGACTGCTTTGTTTATGTGTCTAGAGGTGAGGCTTTCTTTCACTATATCTCTCTTTTGCTTTTTCCTTTTTAAAATTTTGCTTCTGCTATTGTGAGTTAGCTCTGAATTGGTCCCATTTCTGAATGCAGTCCTGGAAGTTGCCACTTTCCACACTGTTGGTACAAATCTTGCTTTGCAGCAGAAGCTGCCTCAGGTGGAGCGATGTGGGTGCAGAGAAATAGCCCCCCTCCCAGCTGCCACTGGACCCAGTACTGTCTGGATTCTGCCTTTAGTGGGGTTGATGGCTTACATTGTCACAGACACAATCATGCCTCCTTCAACCTTTAGCTCAAAAACAGCTGATCTTATGTCACTAAACAAATGGATACCCAGAATTTTGGGCCAGGGGTTGATTTGAGTGGTTTGTAGTGCTGTTTGCAGTTATGTACTGACCTCAGTTTCTTGCTTGCCTGGAAGGTCGTGAGCATCTTACTCACTAGCTCAGGAAAGCCCAGAGGGCTGGGGCTTAGTCAGTGGCAGCACTCAAGGTCTGGGTTAGGTCTTCCGCAACCACACCACTGCCACCACCAAAACCAAAACAAGACCCTAAGAGGTTTTGGTTTCATTTTTTTAAACTTTCAAAAAAGTATCCACATAATAGCTTATATACCTGTCTTCAGTGCTTTTGCCGATTTATTTTCTCCTTTTGTCCTTATAACACCAGGAGCTAATTTGGGAAGGAATTATCTTTGCTTAATGACATAAGCAAACAGTCGAGGCATTAAAGGTCCAGCTTTGAAAATAACTAAAATGGTTCTATGTTTAAGTCTTAGCTCTTGCCGCTTACTGGCTGGTGTGACATTGAGCAAAGGACGTGGGCCCTCTGAGTCATACTTTCAGAGACTGTTGGGAATATAGCACATAGATGCTTGATGAATATTGTTATGTGTTACACATGGCTGGGCATGGTGGTACAGAAGTATAATCTTGGCCACTTTGGAGGCTGAGACAGGAGGATTGAAAGTTTGAGGACAACTTGGGCAGTTTAGCAAGTCCCTATCTCAAAAACAAACAACAAAACAAACAACAACAACAACAAAAACAAAAACACAGAAGGGTTAGGGGTGCAGCTCAGGGTCTGGACTCCATCCCCAGTACTTCAAACAACAACGACAAATTATGTTGTAATAAAAATAAAAACTGGAAAATAACCTTCCAACTTGTCAATAGTGTATATAGCATGTGTATCTATTACATGTAGCTTCTCACTTGTGCCAGGTCAGAATACCCCTTATCCTTGCAGGGTTGGAAATACAGAAGTGCAAGAACAGTTTTCTTGTAGTGCTCTTTGGCTGGAGCAGATTTAGTCTGAAAACAGGGGCCTGCCCTCATTTCTGGGCTGAGTTCCCTGGAGCCTCACCTTTTCTAGTGGCTTTGGGAAGAGAGATTGCTTAAGAAGAGGGCTTCTTGGCGCTTGTGCTTTAGACCTGCCTGGGCTTGCAACACTTCCTGGCTTATCTCTTGGCCTAAATTTGGGCAAGCCGTGAGCCACTCCTCTTGTGCTAGGTCTTCTTCTGTAAAGTGCAGAGTCTCTTTTAGAGAAAAAGGGCAGAGTCCCGTTCTGTTGACTTTCTCCTCCTGGCCAGGGAGATAGTTTATCCCGCCTGCTGTGTCAGGTAGAAGTGCAGAGGCACTCGAACCACTTCCATGGTATATTTAGAAAGGAAGACCTGCCAAAACATAGCCATAAAAATGATGCTCTCTTTTAAATATTTATACCTAATAAATGAGTATTCTCAGTGCATCCATAATACACCTTGTGGAGTGACTGCCATTATGAGGTAATTATGGTTTCATAAAAATATTAATTATCAGTGTCTTGTGGAGTGCATGGTCTCGTAATGGAACTCATGTGCAACCCAGCAATGACTGTAGTGCAGTTTCGGTCGTCTGCAGAGCGCAGGCTTTGTGTGTTTGCAGAGCAGCTCAAGCCCCCACTGAAGTTCAGGTTGGAGCCTTCCATCACTGGCAGACCTGGGACACAGTGCTCTCACAGACTGGCATTGAGCTGTGAGGTGCAGGTTTTATCTCGTTTGAAACTTGTTTGCTTCTTAGTGATGGGGCAAGTGGCTATTGTAATGTATAGAGTTTGTAATGAATAGAGTTTTTTTTTTCAAGAGAACAGAGGTCCAGTATGCATCATGAACTAAATTATTTTTCTTTTATAATCTTTTTTCTTTTTGTGTACTTTCTTATTTTTCTCCTCTTGCTCTCTGCGCCAGTAGTTACT
>RJWT010035489.1:0-13451 GCA_004365215.1 Cuniculus paca | reverse complement strand
AACCCAAAATGTATAATACATATTATAAAATGGGAAGACGCTTCAAAAGGAAAGAGAAGGGGCCAGGGATTTAGCTCAGCAGCATAAGTGCCTGTCTGGCAAGCACAATTTCATGAGTTCGATCCCCAGTACCAAAAAAAAAGGAAAGAGAAACTGGGGTGAGGGAATGGAGAAAAGGAGGGGAAAATTTTAAAAAAAAATACACTATATATATATATGATAGTTAAGATAGTTATACTACTAATTTAGTTCATTGAAAAGAAAAATTTTGCTAATATTGTTTGGACAAGTAAATGCCGGTATCATACACTCCAAGTAACTAATTTAAAGATAACAATATGCGATGTATTAACCACTGTTACCCTATTATCCTGTTTTGAAATTTTTTCCTCTTTAAAAAAAAAAATCCCTCCACTTCCCAACCATGGGACCGTGTGGACGCCACTCTGAAGAGGCCACTCATTCACCAGGTCACACATTTGCTCAGAGTCGCCAAGCAAGCACAGCGCTCTGGATGATGACAGCCCTGGTGACGCCGAGCCCGGGGAGCCCAGGAGGGGAGCCCCAGGCTGCGGTGGGGCCGCGGGGATGTCCAGCAAGGCACAATTGCACAACCCTCTGCCCTCCGGGAGCAGCGCCCCACTGCAATGGAAAGTTCCAGAGTTGCAGCCTCAGTCACCGAATCCCGGCCAGGGGAGGTGATGTCAGCCATGCAGAGAAGGCAGCAGGACGAGGAGGTCGCCCCCCCTGCCCCCCCTTCCCTGCCCATTCGGAGCCAGAGCCACTGTCCTGGTCACCACCCAGGTGGCGGGGGAGGCCACGAGAAGACCAGCTGGGAGGGGCGCGGGCAGAGTGGGAGCTCAGCGCCTGCCCCCCTCGGCCTCGCTGCCCCCTCACCCCTGAGAAGCAGGAAGTGAACTCAGAGGGGCCCTTGTGGGGCACGTGGAAGTGACACAGCAGAGGGGGAGGTCTGGCCATCAGCATCACCCACAGCCCGACTCGGGCTCAGGGCAGAGGTGGGGATGAATCCCGGCCGAGAGCTCCCCGTAACCAGGCAAGCAACACCTGGTCGCCGCTGGGCATTAGGAAAGCAGAAGAGAAGGTCCTGTGACCATGCCACGGGAAGACCTGAGAAAACCACTAGAACCTCATCTCCCAGTGCTGCTTTTACAGTCTGGGTCTTCTTCGTGGTAGGGAAAGGGTCTCACTATGCAGGTGGAGCTGGCCTCGAATTCACTGGGTAGCCCAGGCTGGCCTCGAAGCCATGCTCCTCCTGCCTCAGCCTTGAGCGCTGAAAGGACAGGTGTGCACCACACCCCGCTTAATCGAATCTTGAATGTCCCCAGAGGCCCATGTGCTAAAGGCCCATCACTCTTGGGGGGCAGTGGAAACAGAAGCGGGGCCCGGTGGAGGGGCTTCCCCTCCCTTGGAGGGCACAAGGGACCCTGGTGTGGCTCTCACCCGTCATGGCATTCCTGGCACCGTGATGGGCACAGCTTTGCTCCCCTGCACGCCTGCCCTGAGGTGCTGCCTCTCCACAGGCCCAAGGCCACGGGGCCGGATGACCAGGGACTGAGGCCTCAGACACTGTGATCCACGGAGCCCTTCTGTGGTATCTGATCACTGGGATTTGCTCCAGGAATGGAAAGCTAGCTCACACACAAATCAGCAAGACAGGACAGGGGTGGTTCAGAAAGCAGACCAGGGACTTCTGAGGCCTGGGTTCGAATCCCATCTCGGCCACTTATTTGCTATGCATTTGAAGAAGGCCCTTCACTGCTGCTCAAATCTCAGTTTCCTCATCTACCAAACAATAACAGGAGGAGCAGCTGCCTCAGAGATGGCCATGAGGATCAAGTGAGCGGATGGGAGCGGTGGGAATATAAACATCACCTCCAGGGTATGACAGCCGGAGACTCGCATGGAGACCATGGCTCCAGCACACCTTCCTGGGTTCACCCAGCCACCCGGAGTGTCCTCCAGCACAGACGGGCACAGTCTGCTGAAATGCCCCTTCTCCAGACCGGGCAGCTCCTCCTGTGAGGTAAGGAGCCCCTCAGGACCTCTGCGACCC
This sequence comes from Cuniculus paca, assembly GCA_004365215.1. Classification (NCBI taxonomy): domain Eukaryota; kingdom Metazoa; phylum Chordata; class Mammalia; order Rodentia; family Cuniculidae; genus Cuniculus; species Cuniculus paca. The sequence goes on along the minus strand of RJWT010035489.1, from coordinate 11,377 downwards.
CACTTCCGGAGCCTCCCAGCGCCCCAAGGGAAGCACCACAGACAAGGCAAAGGCAGGCCCTATAGGGTGGTCCCAGCCTGAGCGCACAGCCAGCATGCACACAAGGCCAGCACAGCGGGCCGGGAGGAGCCTGAGGGGCGCCCAGGGGACCCCGAGCGGCCTAGGCGAGAGACTCCAGGACCCTGCACACACGCAGGCCTGCAACAGCCACAGGCGCCAGGAGCCAACCGTGGGGCAACCGGGCAGTCCGCCAAGCCTCAAGCCCAGAACACAGTGCAGACCTGCGGCTGGGGGTTCTCTGAGTCACTTCCTATTCTCCCGCACCCCACGCCCTCGCTCCCAGACCACAGCGGCTCGGGGACCATCGTTTCCCACTCTCTCACGGGGTCAGCACCAGGACCCAACAAGGGCAAAGGCCTGGGCTGCAGGCAGCCTTGGCCCCAGGAGGACAGCAAGGCCAGGGCCCCAGGCAGGCCCCGCGGGTGGGAAGCAGACCACCGCACCCTCACCCGCGGCCCTCGGCTCAGGACCCACTCCAGTAGCTGAGGACACTGCAGCCTCTCTGCGGGGAGAGGAGGTCTCAGAGAAATCAGGGATGTAGTAACGCCAAACTATGGTGACCAGAGTGAAGAAAACGCCCAGTGGCGGCCCCTGGAATGAGGCTCTGAGCTGACCTGCAGGGACACAGCAATGGGGACAGCGCCACCCCAAAGATACCCACGCTCCATACCCCAAGGCCAGCACATATGGCGCTTTGTGCAGCAAAGGGGTCTCTGCAGCAGGGATTATGCGAAGATTCAGAGACCAGAATCACCCTGGGTCACCAAATCAGAAGGGTCCTGACCAGGGAGGCCGAGCTGCAAGGACCTAAGCGCAGGTCAGAAGCAGATGTGGAGGCAGAGTGGGACCCAGGCCAAGGGACGGACGGCCTGCTGGACCCAGACACCGTGCGATGGGGGGGGACCGCCACAGCAGCAAGAGGAAACCGATATGGCCCAGGGGACCGGCAGGGTAGGCCAGGGGAGGCCAGGGGAGCAGCGAGTGCAGGCGCCCTGAGTCCAGACCAAGCAGGCTGGGGAGGGGAGGCAGGGAAGAGCAGGCGCGGGGAGGAGGTCAGAGACGGGCGGGCCTGGCACAGGCAACTGTGGCTCCGGGCCTGCAAACTCAGAAGTGCCCTCCAAAAAGGACACAGGAATGGCCACGCTGCACTAAGATCACGCTGAGTTGCCAACTAGGGAAACACACACGTCCCAACAGAAAATGTCACGTCACACCCGCTGCAAGGGTAGGGCCAGAAAGACGACAGTGAGGCAGCTCCACGGGACTTGGCTGCCCCACCTTGCCCCGGGGACACACCCACTGGGACAGGAGCATCCTCCACACACCAGTATCCCCAAAACCCAAACGGCCAGCAGCTGAGTGGGCAAAAAAGCCAGGGAGTGGCCACTCAATGGGACACCGCCAGAGGCTGGGGTGGGCACCTGCTGAGCTCCCTGTGGTCACCCCAGCTCCACAAAAATGCGTACTGACGCAGGCACAGCAGGGAGACCTCAGCGGGAAGAGCAGGAGCCAGTCGCTACTTCAGGGAGGGGGGGGAAGCCCGTGAGGGGCTGGCAGCAGCTTCGGGGACAGAGCTTTCCAAAGGCTGGCCTTGAGCGGGTTGTGTGTTTGTTTGACTATGGGGAACTGAACCCAGGGCTCGTGCATACTACAGAAATGTTCTATCAGTGAGCTGCGTTTCCAGACCTGACTTCAAACTGGTGATCAACCTGCCTCAGCCTCTCATGTTCTGGGATTGCAGGTGTGCATCTCCACGCCCAGCTATGAGCATGGAATTTCTTCTTGAAGTCACAGGCGTAGCCAAGGACTTTCCTTTTTTTCACTATATAGTTCATAGGGAATTCACTATGTAGCCCAGTCTGACCTCAAATTTGTGGCACTCCTCCTGCCTCAGTCTCCCAAGTTCTGGGATTACAGATACGTGCCACCACCCACGCCTGGCTATCATGGGTAAGGCCTTTCTTGAACAGAACCCCAGTTGCACAGGAAATGAGTACCAACAATCAACAAACAGGACTATATCAAATTAAGTTTTTGCACAGCAAAAGAAACAACCAACAGAATGAAAAAACAACCTAAGAATGGGAAAATAATTTTGCAAGCTGCCCCTCAGACAGAAGACTCATATCTACAATTTATAAAGAATTTGAGTGGGCCAGGGATCTAGCTCAGTGGCCTAAACGCCTGCCTGCCAAGTGCAAGGTCGTGAGTTCAATGCCCAGTGCTGCAAAAAAACAAAAAAAAACAAAAAAAAAAAAGAATTTGAGCTGTGTGTGGTGGCAGATCTCTATAATTCCAGCACTCAGGAGGCTGAGGCAGGACGATCACTACAAGTTTGAGGTCAGACTGGGCTACATAGTGAGTGGGTTTAAGGCCAGCCTGGACTACATAGTAAGACTCTGTCTCAAAAAACAAAAACAAGCAAACAAGAAAAAAACCTCAAAAAAATTAGGTGCCCCCCAAATAGAAGAGTCAATCAAAAAATGGGCAACTGAAATGAACAGACACTTCGCAGAAGTAAAAATGGTCAATAAATACATCAATAAATGTTCGACATCATTGGTCATTCAAGAAATACAAATTAAAACAACACCAAGGGCCAGGGATATAGCTCCAGCAGCACAAGCGCCTGCCAGGCAAGGGCAATGTCCTGAGTTCAGTTCCCAGTACAAGAAAAAAAAAAAAAAAAAAACACTGAGATTCCACCTCCAGAAAGAATGGCTGTCATCAAGAAATCAACCAATAACAAATGCTGGTGGGGCTGTGGGGAAAAAGGAACCTTTCTCCATTGTTGGTGGGAGTGCAGCCTGGTGCAACCACTGTGGAAATCAGTGTGGAGGGTCCTCAGGAAACTGTGACTGGAGGGTCCACTGGACCTTTCAGGAAACCTCTCCACCTCCCCAGTGCACGGTCTGCACCCTTCGAGGCAGGAGACCTGAGTGCTGGGAACCATAGGATACCCACTCCCTGCCTCCACAGATCCACCTCCTAGCCCCCCCAGCCTCGGCAGGAGCCTGGGGACTGAACACTGGGGTCCTGTACCTGGGTCTCAACTCGGCATGTGGACCCTTGGGGGGCCTTGGCCACTGTTGGGGACCACAAATTCACAATGGCTAATTTTGGGTATTTCCCTGCGGGATGAAACGAAGGACTGGGGTTGCTGGTGCCACCCATCTGGGATTTCCCATTGACTCTTCTAAGCACAAGATCATCTACGCCCTCTTGAGTCAGAGTCTTTGAATGAATCGTAATCCTTTGCTAGCCCCACCTATCACTGCTACACCTAATAAATAGTGGCTGCTTTGGGAATGGAGGGGGCCAATCCCGGGACGCTGACTTCCCAGCCATTGATGGACTATTTGTCTGCTTTTTATTTTTCTCACTGCATTCTAGAGACAGACAACTGGAACTCTTTGCCGGGTTCTCGATAGGCAGCTGGGCTGGTGCTAGGTCCATGGAGTCAAATATTTCCTGAGGCAGAAGGGCCAGGCTGAGTGCAAGGCCAGTCTGGGCTAGGGGGCAGGCCCTTAACTCAAAACACCTAACTCCAAACAGACAAAACTTTCCTTCCCAGCAGCAGGAGTCAGCTCGGTTAGCTACCCGCCCTGGCCATGCCCACATTCCAGAAAAAGGGAAGAAAAGCCAACCTCGGGACGCCTGCCAGTGCCACCTGTGGCTGTGCCTGCCCTCCTGCCATGCCCAGGTGGCTGCTCATTCCTGGCAGTGCAACCTCCAGCTCTGCCTGCTGGGAACCCTGGCCAGAGTCCCTCGGCCTGGACCCTGTGACGGACAGGGCACCGAGGCACACACCTGAGGCCGCACTTTTCCCTTCTGTGTGTCTTGTCCAATTCTCTTCTCGGGAAACAAAGAAGCTGGACTTGGGGGAGACAGATGCACCTGCCCCATGACAGTGTCCCTCCCATAACAGGGTCATCTCACCCTGGGCTCAATCCCGAGTACCGCAAAAACATGAACAAAGGAGTGGGGAAAGAGCACAGAGCTCAGCTGTGCCTGGGGGGCTGAACCTGGGCAGAGTTCTTCTTGGTGGCTGTTTTCCAAGTGCTGCATGAGAGGCAGGAGCCCCGAGCCGGGTTGAGGGTCAGGACCACCCGACACTGCAGGCCTGACCCGTCCTCCACACCAGGAAGACGCAAGTATGAACTACTCAGTTAAAATGGATTCATGGATGCATTGAGCTCAAACCACATAGATAACATGGGCTCATTCTTTGGTATTCTTTCCACTCTGTATATCACACACTTTTGTGTCAATGGCGTATTTAATAGTCTATAAAGTATTCACTAGAAAATACACTGCCACATTTACAAAATTCAGCAGCACTTACACTGACTGAAGTCGTAACATAAAACTCAGACTCAACTGTAACACTTCCTCAGGGCCTAGGAGAACACCTTCACTTAGGCATGGGGAGTGTTTCCTCTCTGTGCAATATTTTCATTGTGAAACTTTAAGAAACTATGGGCCAGGCATGGTGGCCTAGGCCTCTAATCCCAGCACTGAGGAGGCTGAGGCAGGAAGATCACTGTAAATTCAAGACCACTACCACTACCCACTAGACAGTGAAGTTTTTGGCTTCCCAGAGAAACTGGAAAATTAGTGTAATAAAGTCAGCCCTTGGATTTAAAAAAAAAAACAAAAAACAGCCTGGGCTATACACTGAGTGAAGGTCTGGCTAGTTATAACAAGATCTGTCTCACTGGTGGTGCATGCCTGGTGTCCTAGCACTGGGGTGGCTGAGGGAGGGAATCGGGAGTTCGAGATCAGCCTGAGCTACAAAGTGAGCTCAAGGCTGGCCTGAACAGCATAGTGAGACCCTGCCTCAAAAAAACAAAAAAAAAGAAAAACCCAGAATTACTAAGTTATCATTTAGTCTCCAGTTTACAGATTGAGAAACTGAGGCTCAAGAAGAGTGAGGAAATGGCCACAAGTCACAGGCCCGGAAAGTGCGGGGGCCCCAGAATATAGGTCTCTGCTTGGGGAGCTGAGACACACAAGCAGTCACTTAGCCAATCATCAGGCCCAAGTTACTGTCCAGGGCCTGGGTTCGAATCCCACCCACTATGCCACCTGGCCAGCCCAAGCTCTCAGGCAGGTTCCTTCCCTTTTTTTTTTTTTCCCCTCGATACTAGGGATTGAACCCAATGCTTTCGCACTAAACAACACCCCAAAAGCACCATCACCCTTATTTATTTTGCCACAGGGTCTCACCAAGTCACCAGGTTGCCCAGACTGGGCTTAAACTTGCGACCCTCCTGCCTCAGCATCCCGGAGCGCCGGGGTAACAGGCTTGCGCCACGGTTCCTGCCCTCGGGGCAGGCGGCACACCGCTTCCCCGGAGCCCGACTGCGCGGACCGCGCCGAGGCCCCGCTCCGGGTGGGCACACTCACCGAACTGCATCCAGTCCCACTCGCTGAGCGTGTCCATGCTGCGGCACAGCTCGTCCAGCACGGACGCGGGGAGCTGGTAGATGAACCCGGCCATGGCGGGGCACGCGGCGGAAGGCGCGGCGGCGGAGGAGAGGTCTGGCCGGCCGGTGGGCGGGGAAATGGGGATGGACAGGGCCGGGCCGGTAGGTAGGTGGGCGGGGAGGGGCGGGGCCGGGGCCGGGGCGGTGGGCGGGGAGGGGCCGGGGCGGGGCCGGGGCGGGGCCGGGAGCAGAGGGCCGCTGGCAGCGCCTCCTACGGGCCGCAGAGGGCGGAGACGCGACCTTGTGCTGGAAGGCGGTGAGTGTTACTGCAGAGAGTAAAAGACCTGGGCGTGGTGGTGCGCCCCTGTAACCCCAGCACTCGGGAGACAGGCAGGACAATCACGAAGCCGAGCCCAGCCCCGTTCAACTTTGTGAAATCCTATCTCAAAAAAAGAAATAGAAAAAGGAAAAAGAAAAAATGGAAAAGGGCTGCGGATGTAGCTCAGTGCGAAGGCCCTGGGTTCAATCCCCAGTGCTGGAGAAAAACAAAAGGCGGGGCTGGGGATCTAGCTCAGCGGTCTAAGCGCCTGCGCGGCAAGCGCAAGATCGTGAGTTCAATCCCCGGTGCCGCAAAAAAAAAAAAAAAAAAAGGCGGCCAGGCCTGGGTGGCTCACGCCTGTAATCCCAGCACTCAGGAGGCTGAGGCAGGAGGATCATTGCGAGTTCAAGACTAGCCTGTGCTACCAAGTGAGTTCAAGGCCAGACTGAAGGCATCAGTGGGACCCTGTCTCAGAGAGATAAGGGCCGGGAATTTAGCTCAGTGGCATAAGCGCTTGTCCGGCAAGCGCGAGTTCACAAGTTCAATCCCCGGTGCCGCAAAAAAGAAAAGAAAAGAAAAACAAAAGTCATCGCAGGCACTGGCCTGGGTTCCACTCCGGCGCTACCCCCACCGCAAAGGAAGTCAACAGTGAGTAGCTGTATGGAAGATGTAGGTCCGGTTAGGGAATCAGGTCGAGCGTGTTAGAGGGGGAGGCTGGTTGCCAACCAAGTGTCTCAGAGCTGCAAAATATGATTGGCGGAACAACCTATGGTACAGGGAACTGTGAAACTGTGGGGCAAACCAAATGGTGACGCAGGCAGGAAGAGCACTTACACTAATTGCGCTGTACTTGGCCACTTAACTGTCTGCAGACTTCACTTGGGCTACTTACTCCTTACACTGACCCTGTGAAGTAGGTGTTGGGATTACTGGCGTGCACCACCACGCCCAGCTTAGTGTGCTTTTGCATGAATGATCAGATGTAATTCTCACTACGCTAAATCAAGACATTGCTTTTGTTTTTGTTAAGACTGAGCCTCGCTATGTCGGCTAGGTTGGCCTCAATCTCCTGGAATGAAGAGATCCTCCTGCCTCAGCCTCCTAAGTAGTTAGGACTATAGGCACCCACCACCACATCTGCTTATTATTCCCATTTTACTCAACCATAAATAGGTTTTCAGGGGTTAGGCAGCATCAGAGTGCAACTTGTAGCTATAAACAGTGAAGGGATGTGGCTTCCAAAGAAGACTGGTACCAAAGTGAGAAGAAGCCCGAGGGCCAAGTCCCAGTTCAACCACCAACAGGCTTTGTGACCCCGGATCACTCATTTAGCTCATCAGCCTTGTTTTCCACATCTAGAGAGTGGAACTAATCATCCCCACTTAAAAGCTGTAAGGAAAGTGGATGAAACCAAGTTGTACATCCCATAAAGAATACCCACTAGCAGGCCTTGGGCAGAGAATGGACCCTGAAATGGCACATGCTATTGACATTTTTTGTTTTCTTTATGAATTTTACTCAGCAGTACTGGGGCCTTTGCATTGAGCTACACTCGAAGCATGACCCCCCCTCAATTTCTGAGTCAGGGTTTTAGTCATTATATTGCCCAGGTTGGGCTTGAACTTGGGGTCCTCCTGTCTTAGCCGCCCAGGATGCCAAGATTACAGGTGTGTAACACCACACCTGGCTTTTTTGACTTGTTTTCTTTTATGCCATTGCTGTTTTGTTTGTTTGTTTTCTGGGGCAGGGTCTTGCTATGTAGTTGAAGCTGACCTTGAGCTTACTAGGTAGCCCAGACCTCAAACTTGAGGCAGTCTTCCTGCCTCAGCCTCCTGAGTGCTGAGATTACACATATGCACCACCATGCTCAGTGCATTGCTATTTTGATAGCAGAACCCATCAGTCTTGGAGTTTCTATCAAGACTTGTGTCCTGGCCAGGGATGGTACACCCATCTGTCATCTCAGCATTCTAGGAAGCTGAAACAGAAGGATCTGCATTCAAGTCCAGCCTGCACAACTTAGTGACTTAAGGAAAGCCTTTCTCAACAGCAAAAGTAAAAAAATAAAAATAAAAACATAAAACCTTGGCGCTAGGCCAGCCACTCCGTGGCTCTCTGTCCTGGAGCAGATTCTGCTTTCCTTGTGCAACTGGAGCAGCGTGCCCGCCACTTGGAAGGACTGCCGTGATGCTCACGTGGACTCCAGGATGCTGGCGCAGTGCAGCGTGAGCCAGTAGATGCCACCGTGCACATCCACCACCACACTGAGGCCAGAGCAGCCATGTCCAGTGTGCTCAGCCTCTTCTGGTGGCACCCTGGGCTTCAGCCTGGGGAAGCCTGGAGCCAGGTAGGGTGACTCGGTCTGTGCTCACAACCAGTCCAACTGCCTAGTGGACCCTACCCCATGGAAGAAAAGAGGGCCAGACTTTCAGAGTGGCCTGAAAGCTGCCTGGGGAAGCGCCACCTCCCAGACTGAGGGGACAAGAGAATCAACACACAGTGCCCTTGCGTTGCAGTCCGCCACCCACTTAGCCCCTTTTTTATCATAATACTTATTTGCAGTGCTGGGGACGCATTCGGGGCATTGCACGTGCCAGGAAGTGCTCTACCACTGACCTAGACCCCCAGCCACTTGGGGCTGTTTCTTGCCCCCCACTTCTGCAGGTGCGAGGTGTTTCCAGCTCCTCTATGATGCCCAGCCTCTTCCCCGCTCCAGGGTTTCAGGTACAGCAGGTTCAAGCACAGCCTGGTCCAGGTCACTTCCTCCTTGCCTCAGCCTTGACAGCTAAGGTCATCCAGAGACTCTGCTCCAGGCCTGTAGGGAGCTCCTGAAGCTGGAAACTGATCACATGTGCCGGGCTGGGCCATGGCTGACCAAGAGAGCTCGGGCAAGCCACATGAAGAAGCTGCTACAGTCCAGAGAACGCCTAGCCCCAGGCAATCCAAGCAATGGGTTGCTAGGTGAAGGGGTACCACACAACATTGTATTGCTAAATGTATAAATAAACACCCCTACAGTGAGGGGGCAGTTCCTTTCCTCCCATCAGGAGAGTAAGGGCTCCACCTGACCCCAGATGTTGTCTCTTCTTTACTTTCTCATCCTCTCATGGTCCTTCACCCCAGGAGCCTCTAGAGCTGCAGCTGGTTGCTATAAACGGTGCCTGAACACGGACAAGTGAGAGATTGAGGGTGAAGGGACACTCCTCATGTGCACAAAATGGGGGAAAAGTGTGTTGGTATAGGTCAATATTCATTACTAGAGTGTACTGATACTGGTTTCATTAGGTGTCAAGCTTGGGGTATTGAAAAAAAAAGCAGATTCCCTAGGGCCACAGTTGTAAATGGGCTTGTGAGGAAAAAAAAAAAAAAAAAGAGGTGTATTGATTTCATCAGTTGTATCATTATGGGACAAATTCTAAACAATCGCAAATGTATAAGGAACTGTTTGTTGTATGCTTGACTCCAGTATTTATATTCCTTCTGTGGATCTGGATTAGAGAGAGGCTTAATGGTAAGCTTGTTGAGATGACCACAAAGGAATTGGCTCTGGGCACTATTTTAAAATCAAGTCCCAAGCAGAACAAGGACAGCTGAGCAACAGGAAACCCCAAATAAGAGTTTAAGCCCGCTAACCAGCTCAATTAGATAAGGCAGGAGCGGTGGGGGACAAAGGGGGCCCTTCCCCACTAGAGAAGTGTTTAACCTGAACTGAGCCATAAGCAGCAATTCCTGCCTTTTCAGCTCAAATTTTGCTGTGTCACAGGTTTCTCTGTCTCCCTTGCAAATGGCACTAAAAGAAGCCAGACGGGCAGTGGAGTACATGAAGAGGTTTTGACATATCTACCCAGTTACTAAACTTCAAGTCCCCAGTAATCCGGGACAAGTTATACATCTTCATGAAATGGTAACTTTTAGGGCCAGGGATCTAGCTCAGCGGCCTAAGCGCCTGCCTGGCAAGCACAAGGTCGTGAGTTCAATCCCTGGTGCCGCAAAAAAAAAAAAAAAAAAGTATGAAATGGTAACTTTTAAGTCACTAAAAGAATTAAAACATGGCCAGGCGTGGGGGCCCACACCTGTAATCCCAGCATTCGGGAAGCTGAAACAGGAGGACCACCGTTGTGAGTTCGAGACCAGCCTGGGCTAAAAGTGAGCTCAAGGCCAACCTGAATGGCATAGTGAGACCCTGTCTCAAAAAGACAAGGGCCGGGGATCTAGCTCAGCGGCCTAAGCGCCTGCCTGGCAAGCGCGAGGTCACAAGTTCAATCCCCGATGCCACAAAAAAAAAAATTAAAACACGCTACCGCCACCTATAGCCCTATAGCCCCATTTACCTTGAGTTTCATAAAGCTCCTAGGACAGCAAATTATGGCTCCGAATGATTGGAAAGGAGTAGCGAAAGTATGTTTAAGCTCAGGGGATTATTTGTTGTGGAAAGGAATTTTTTTGAATTGTGCGCGGATCAGGCCTCCTGCAATGCTGCTCAGAACACAGCAATTATAAAAGATGTGTTGCTTGGAGAAGGTGTCTGCGCTACAGGCAGTCACCTTGCTTTTGATATGCAAGTGTGTGACCAGTTAGAATGGCAGCCACAAGGGCCTGTAGGGAGCTGCCTGCAAGGTGTGAGACCTCCCTGGACTTGACTCCTATCTGTCAGGGTCCAGATGAACCATTTCAGGATTTCCCAGCACGCTTATTGCAAGCTACTGAGAGAATTATAAGTGACAAAGAAGCAATTAAATTAATAGCTCAACAGCTGACTTTTGAAAACGCAAATTAATAGTGTAAAGAAGCTTTAGGAGCCCACGAAAAGCGAGCAACGCTGTCTGAGATGATCGGCTTTGTGTGAATATTGGCCCTCACATGTACAGGGGGCTGCATCGGTAGCCCCTATCACTCAGGTAGTAAACTCACAGCCTAAAGCAAAGGGAAAAAACAAGGGTACTTGTTTTTGTTGCAGGAGGGGGGTTACATTTTGCTTTAAACTGCTCTGCTGCAGCACCTGTGGGGGCAGCAAGCCATTATCTGTCTCCTCAACAAAACCTTCTAGCATCTGTACAGAATCCATGAGGATATCATTGGGAAAGTGAGTGTAGATCCAAAATAGATGTGGAAGTCCGGCCCATTGCAGGAAACTTCCCTTGGTGCCCCCCTCGGCCCCACTAAACAATGGGGTGCTCTCTCAACTCCTCCCCAGCCCCACCCTCCTTAGCCAAGCACATTTCTGACCTCTGGCGAGCAACAAAAGCCCCCAGAGGCTTGGACCTCAGTCCCTCCTCTGGATTCATACTAAGCCCTGAAGTGGGATCCCAAGTTATTCCTCCTGGAGTCTGTGGGCCTCTGCCTCAAGGAACAGTGGGGCTGCTACTAGGATGCAGCAGTCTTACTTTAAAAGGTCTCCAGGTTTTGCCAGGTATCATTGATGCTGATTAGACAGGAAGTCAAGGTTATGGGTCAATCAAATCACCCCAGATTCTCACATTGCTCAATTGGTTATTCTCCCCTGAACAAAAATTGGAAAATCTATAAATAAGGAGAGGGGATCCAAGGGTTTTGGGACTTCTGATACTTA
>RJWT010035488.1:0-13451 GCA_004365215.1 Cuniculus paca | reverse complement strand
TAGGTCTCTGGCCCTTGTGTTGTTGAGACAGAGTCTCACTGTGCGGTTCAGGCTGGCCTTGAGCTCACTTTGTAGCCCAGGCTGGTCTTGAACTCACAGCGATCCTCCTGTCTCAGCCTCCTGAGTGCTGGGGTTACAGGTGTGAGCCACCACGTCCGGCTCATATAAGCTTTTCAACAAGTCCTGCTGGGATGGAAGTGGTGGTGGACAAGGGCTTTATTTTCAAGAGAGCTGGTGCTGGTCGCTGTGGTGGCTGGAAGGGACTTCAGCCGAGCAGCAGTGCCAGCAGAGGCTGAATCAGAAAAGGTAAGTAGTGAGCATGGAAGAAATGGGGCCACTCACACCTCACTGCACCCTGTAACTCATCCAGCATTTTCAGGCATACTTAGCGTACTTACAATGAACAGTCAGTCACTGGCCTATGAGAGTCTCATAAAGATTCTGAGACTTAGCAATCACCTGATATCCACAACTTGCAGATGAGGAAAGAGATCCAAAGAATTCAAGTGAATAAGCTGAGGTTGATAGTGACGGAGCCAGATCTCAAACCTAGGTCTTGTTTGTCTCCAAATTCCAGCATTTTATTGTAGCTCAGCTATTTCCTGGGTCCAGGAGATGGGATCAAAGAGAAGAGGAAGTGCTGGACAGAAGCAAACTCTGAATAGGGGTGTGTGTGTGTGTGTGTGTGTGTGTGTGTGTGTGTGTAGATGTATGCTGCATGTGCATGTATGTGTGGATACATATGTGTTCTGTACGCATGTGTGTTTTTTAAAAGATGAGGCCTGTAAATATACGGTAGACAAGGGAGAGGTGGAAAGGAGGAGGCGGAGGATACAAGATGGTGGGTGGAGAAAACCACGACAGTTTGAGTCAGGGATTACTGAGCCCTTGCTGCCAGGGATTCTAAAGAGAGCATCTGGCAACTGCACAGCTTAGATGCAAATATTCCCCACACCTTCTGGAGAGAAGACCCCTGGGGGGATTTGCAAAGACAACCAGAAAACGTTCACCATAGTGCTCAAGACAGTTGACAGTAATCTCCAAAGGCTCAAGGAAGCAGAAGAGAAGATAACAGAGAGGGCAGGGATGCTAAAACTCATGTTTTCCACAAATGCTCCACCCAGAGCTGGCACGTGGGAAGGATTCACTTGCAGGAATTTGGAGAACTCTTGGTTCAGTTGCTGGTAAAACCACTATCTCAGTGCGCAGCTCTCAGGGATTTAAGACGATGCAATGAACGAGTAAGGCCAGTGGATTTCGAACCAGCACATGGGCATGCCCTAGTCCACAAGCACATTCACAGAGCAAATCCCTTCTGTCAGAGGGGCTGTCGTTCGGACTGCCTTACTATTCTTCCTCTGAGTGTGAGCTTGCCCACGAAGACTGAGTGCTCAGCTCAGAGGAAAGATGACTTCCCCTAGTGAAGAAAGCAGCCTCGGAGGGCCAAGCACTGGGCAGGGACCCAAGAGAACAGGGCTGGGAGGGGGAGAGGAGCAAACGAGTACACTGAGACCAAAGCAGCCCAAAGCCGGCTGGTTTGTCCTGCATGTGGATGTACACAAACCAAGCGCAAATGAAACTGATCAAATCTGCTTGTGTTAAAGCATTTTAAAGTAAATTACACTAAGACATTTTACCTCTAAACCCTGCAGGAGACATCTCTAAAACACAAAGTCATCCTCTCACCTTCCGGAGGATGACTATAAAGAGCGGAGCACCCGTGTCTGCTGGACTGGGCTTACCAGGCAGGGCAGAACAAAGCAGAGCTGGTGTTCCTCCGTAGGGGTGGGGGACACTCAGACCATATGCTGCATTATTCCATTTCTTTGGGGTAATTAAGTCACAAAGGTGAAGCTCATGGTGCTGTGGGACTTTATAAAAAAGGGAGACCCTTCATGGTAGGAGGTGAGAGGGGTTGAAGGGATCTAGAAAGACTCCTCTTAGGAAGGCACCCTCCAGGCAGAAGGAGCTACATATGGGATGGCCCTGAAGAGGAGGAAAGTCAGCAGCTGGACTGGGAAGTAAGCATGGGTTCCAGGGTCACCTCTACTCTGGTGACCCATTAGCTCCTGTCCTCAGCTTCCTCACCTGTAGAATGGGTCTGTGTTTGAAATGATGGTCTATACTTTCTTAGCAAGCACTCAACCACCTTCCTTAACATGTTGGTTAAGAGTATGTCCGATCTGCTGGAAGATGAGTAGGGAAGACTCTTGAAGACACTGGTGTGAGCAAAGACTTTATGAACGAAACCCCAATTGTACAGGAACCGTCACAAAGAATCATCAACTGGGATCTCATCTTACTAAAAAGCTTTTGCACAGCAAGAGAGACCACCAACAGAGTGAAGAGACAACCCACAATGTGGGAGAAAATGTTTGCCAACTGTACCTCAGACAAAGGATTACTATCAAGAACATATAAAGAACTCAAAAAAATCGGTCTTCCCGGATTTAAAGATCCAATCCAAAAATGGGCATCTGAGATGAATACAGACTTCTAAGAAGAAATATGAACAGCAAATAAACACGTGAAAAAATGTTCACCATGACTGATCATTCGAGAGATGCAAATTAAAACAACACTGAGATTCTATCTCACCCCGGAAAGAATGGCTACTATCAAGAAATCAACCAATAACAAATGCTGGAGGGGCTGTGGGGAAAAACGAACTCTTCTCTACTGTTGGTGGGAGTGTAGACTAGTGCAACCACTGTGGAGATCAGTGTGGAGATTCCTCAAAAAACTAGGACTGGAGGTCCCATTTGACCCAGCTATTCCCCTTCTGCATATCTTCCCAGAATTAAAAACGTTGTACCACAGAGATATATGTGTAACCATGTTTATAGCAGCACAATTTGTAATAGCTAGATCTTGGAAACAACCTAAATGCCCACTGACTGAGAAATGGATAAAAAAGATGTAGCACTTTTATACAATGCAGTACTACTCAGCTATAAAGGACAAACTTGAGACTTTTATAGGTAAATGGATGCAACTTGAGACCATACTCATAAGTGAAATAAATCAGACTTGCATATATAAACGTCATAGTCTCACTAGTGTAAGAAGTTGAAACCATATATATATATATATGAAATATAGTTAAGATAGTTATACTACTGGTTTCTCTGAGTTCATTAAACAGAAAGGTTTGCACTGCTACTGTTTGGACAATTGAATACAGATGTCTTGAGCTCTGGGTGACTGATTTGGGGAAGGCAATGTGTGATGTATGTACCATTATTGTCCCCTGATTGCTGTGTTTTGAAATTTTATTTTTTTCTCTTTGAAATAAAAAGGATTAAAAAAAAAAAAGAGTATGTCCAGAGCCATCACTAACCCAAGGGGAATCAGAAACATGGTAGGAAGTAGGTGACAAGGGCAGGTCTATATTCTTAATTTTCAGCTGCATTTTCATTCCATATTTTCACCTAACAATGCCTATGTCCCCACATCTTTGTCAACACTAGATAGGATTAAACTTTTCAATTTTTTGCCAACTATATAAATTTAAAAACATATGTATTTGTGTATGTATATGTATATAAAAAGTTAAGGTAGTTCAAAAAATAAAAAAATAAAAACAGCGGCACCTTTTTAAAACCCATTTCTTTTTGACAGGTTGAGTGGTTGTTTGTATTTACTGACAATGCGCATTTCTTCTGGGAAATACTTATCACTACTTGGTTCATTTTTTGATTTGTTTGCCATCTGGGTATTTATTTACAGATCCTCTTCCTACTTATGACATCAACTTTTTTTTTTTTTTTGACTGATATTGACTGATACCTATAGTAATTTTCTTCTCCCAGTCTGGTTCTGCATTTCAATACTGCTTTTCCTTCAGAATGGATTTTTACTTTAAAAATTTCATCTGTAGAGAAGTAGGAGGAAGAGTGAACCTCTGTACTCACCATCTGGACTTGGAAGGATGGGGACACTTGGTCGTACCTGCTTTACCTTATTTCTATGGAAGTATTTTAATGGAAATTAGCCATTAAGACAATTCTATCCTAAATACTTCAATATTCATTACTTACAAAGAGGTATATTTTCTCATAAAACTACAATGCTGTTCTCATGGATTTGTATCTTTGACTCTAAAGCTTTTAATTCTTTTGTAGTTGAAACTGGCCGACTTTTGTTTCTCAGCTGTTTTAGGAAGGACTTCCTCATGCGAAGATGATGAAAATGCTTACCTACCGTGTTGTCTGTGACTTGTATAGTGTCCTTTTTTATACTTAGATCCTCAGTCCATCTGGAGTTTATTTCTGCACAGAATTTGAGGTGCAGAGCTTACCATTTAGGTAATTCATTCCTCAGCAGAACTTTGAAATGTTATCCTTAACAAATTCCAAGTGGCTATAAATATGGCAGCCCATCTTTCTTGCTTAAAATCGAATCGTTTCCCACTGTCCTTAGAATAAGATTCAAACCCCTTACCCTGACCTAGAGACTGCGTCTTTGCGGGTGCTCCAAGCTCATCGGGCCTGAGCCGCGCGCCGACTTCGCACGCGCGGTTCCCGCAGCTTCCGCCCGGCCTCCGCGCAGCAGCTCCTGCGGCCGCGGCACCTGCAGGGTCACTCGCCCAGGCTGCCCTGGCCACTGTGTGTGCTGTGTCCGCCTCGAGTCCCTCTCGTGTCGTCCCACAGCATTTCCCCTACTGCAGATCCCTCTCGGTCTGTGTCAGGAGATGGGGGTACCTTCCAGGTCTGGTTCACAGCTGTCGCCCCCCGCAGCAGTCACGATTCGGATAGAGGCCGCCCAGCCGCCGAGGAAGGCCAGCCCAATGAACCCTGGCACTTCCGCTCCTTGGCAAGATCTTCCCACACCTCTGCCAACGCACGAAAGTCAAGAAGCCAGGCAAAGACGAAGCTGGCCTGACCGGTATTCTAAATGCAGTTCTTACGGGCCGGGGATTCGGCTCAGTGGCCTAAGCGCCTGCCTGGCAAGCACTAGGTCATGAGTTCAATCCCCCGCCAAAAAAAAAAAAACAAATGGAGTTCTCCCCTTCTCCTCTGTTGGTGGGAGTGTAGACTGGTGCAACCACTGTGGAAATCAGCGTGGAGATGCCACAAAAAACGACTAGAGGTCCCATTCAATCCAGCTATTCCCCTTCGGGGTATCTTCCCAGAAGAATTGAATGGGAATTCAATTCTGGGTCGAATGGGACCTCTAGCCCTAGTTTTTTGAGGAATCTCCACACTGATTTCCACAACAGCAGCACAATTTGTAATAAGCTAAATCTTGGAAACAACCCAAATGCCCATCAATGGAGGAATGGATAAAAAAGATGTGGTATTTTTATATAATGGAGACTACTCAACTATCAAGGATAAACTCAAGGCCTTTATAGGTAAATGGATGCAACCTGAGACCATACTCATAAGTGAAATAAATCACTCATATGTTAAAACATCGTATTGTCTCCCTAGTGTAAAGAACTAAAAGAGTAAATAAGATCCAAAATATATAACAGATACTGTGAAACTAAAAGGGGAAGAAACTGCTCAAAAGGAAAGAACGACTGAGACAGGTGAAAGAAAAGAAGGGAAAAGAATATATATATATATATACTAATTTCTATGCATCAAAAAGTTTTCATAGTTTGATCAATTTTTCATCCCTATATCTTGTAATCTGAGCAACTACTTTGAAGATAATACATATTAACCACTGTTAATCTCAAATTTTGTTTTGAAATTCTGTATGAGTAAGAGAAATTTTTGTGCTGATATTGTTCAGACAATTGTAAGCAGATGTCTTGTGCTCTGGGTGAATGATTTGGGGATGACAATGAGCTATATATGTACCATTGTTGCCCCCTGATTGACGTGTTCTGAAATTTTTAGTTTTTTTTTTTTTCCTTGAAATAAATTGATTTGGAAAAAAAAAGTATCATTTTTATTCTTTTTTCTTTTTAATAAAAAATTGCAGTTCTTTCCACTTAAGTATAATTGGGCATAATTTCACATTAGCCATATTTAAGTCTGTCTACCTTCTATCTGACTTGGACAGTCCCCAGCTTATGATGCTTGACTGACAATTTTAAAAATGTACAACGTAAAACAGTGATATGGATTCAGCATAAGCAGAACTTCAAATTTTGAATCTTTGTCTTTTCCTGGGCCAGCGATGAACGCTGCTGTCTGAAATGCTGGGCAGTTGTGGAGCACCACGGCCCCCCACCACGTGTCCCTACGGGTTCATAACCACCACTCTGCAGCGTGCTGTGCTGCTGGGCTACGGTGCAAGTAGGGCGAGTGTTCTAACTACACTCTGGACTCACGATATTTTCAACTTACAATGGAGTTATCAGGACAGGAGCCCACCCTAAACTCAGGAGCATCCGTGTGGGTTTTTCCCCTAACCACCTGCTCACGTCCTTCGCCAATTTTTCCCTTTGGTTATTTTCCTAATGATCTGTATGAATTCTGTTTATTGAAGGAGTCTCTGTCATATGTGCTCTAAGCATTTATCTTAACTTTGACCTTGTTATGAACTTAAAAATGTATATATATTTTATCTGCAGAAGACTTGTGTTTTAGGTAGCCAATTTCATCAAATTTCCAGCTTTTTTAAACCATTCTTAGACTATCCTTATTCCAAGATTGATTGAAGTTGATCAATCTATCCATCTCTCATATACATGTGTATATAAATCACAGGCATGTATACACATATTATATATTTATCACCCATGTTTTAGCCTAGCAGTTTTATGATTTTTACTTTGAAACCTTTAATCTACCTAGAATTCATTTTGGTACGAGATACGAGGTGGAGAATCCAGCCTTAGTACTCTCCCTCTGGGGAGCCAGTTGCACTGAGATCATCTGCAAACAGCTCCCCCTTTCCATTATGCATTTGCAATGCCGCTCTCATCATTTGTAGTATTCAAGTTCCGCCTGCACTGCAATGTATCCATTTATACACTCTTTTCCTCTGATGTGTCTATTTGTTTCGCTGCTGCTTCTATCATCATAGAGTTAAGAATCTGCATTGTGACTACAGGATATTGATATAGTACTTATATATTGAGCTGAACAGATCAACAATTAAAATAAACTGTCCCTGTGGCATCTAACGTGACCGTGTGCTCCCAGCAACTGCAGAAACACTGGCCAGGGCACTGCCACTTAGCTGTGGCCATGGCAGCTGGTTGGTTGTCCCTGTCGCTTCAGCAAAAACCTGGCTGTATGCAAGTCGGGTGTTTCAAACCATCCAGGTGGTCACTTACATGCCATGCACTTTTCTGTATAATTATAATCCAAAAAAATGTTTTAAAAGCGCTAAAAGTCTTTCACGTCTTGCTCTATTGTTTTGTGCCAATAGCTGGTAATAAGATGTGTTCCCTGTGCCCTTGAACAGGTCAGACAAAGAGGCAGAGAAGGGGGTGGCTCTTGGAAAACACCTGCTTAGCAGGATCAAGGCCCCCAGCTGGGTCTGACTCCGAGTGCCACTTGGTTACCCTAACAATAGACTTAAGAAACGGATCACACTGCTCTAACTTAATGCACAGGCAGTGGTTCTCTTTAGAGTTCTGATGCTTCTGCAAACAAATTTGTCTTCACCAAGGTCCCCGTGGGTCTTGAAAGGACCACAGATGAGATCACAGGCCAGTCACAATGTCCACGGGAGGAAAAGATGTCAGTAAAGTTATCCGTAGGGCTGAATTAGACAGTAATGCCAAAGGCCAGAGCCTCCGTAGCCTTATCTTTTAGTCTTTATTAAAGGTTTCCAGAGATCAGTGGAAAATGTTACCCTCACCTCGCGGAAATCAAATTAAGGAGTGGGGCTGCAGAGAATCAAATGTCTTGTACCAGGCTGTCACGAACACTTACTCAGTTATGAGGAACATACACCACACCCTTCCACCCTGAGGCAACTCTGGCTTTTAGGTTTCTCCATTCTCAGCTCTCAGTTTTCCTCTTCCTTAACACCCGGAGCACTCGTGTTAGCGAAGGGTTTGTTTTCTGATACTAAAATCCCGCTGTCAAACAGATGCGGCTGCTTTCCAACATAGACATCCAAATGGTTATGTTTTACACTTTAAAAACAGTATAAAATAACCCAGTTCATAGCCAGGCATGGTGGTGCACGCCTGTAATTCCAGCACTTGGGAGGCTGAGGCAAGAGGATTGTTGTGAGTTAGAGACCAGCCTGGGCTACAAAGTGAGCTCAACCCAGTACCCTTAAATTTTAACCTACAAGTCCCATTGGTCTCACGATTACTGGGGCCCAATGACTAGGAGGCAGGCGATCACGTGTCAGAGGGGAACCGGGACTCTTCCTTCTCCAGGGCCCTAGAAGGCCTCTTCATCTCCAATTTCCTGCCCGTGGGTTTCCTTCCACTTCTGTCTCTGTCCTTCAGCGAGAAGTTTCTCTCCTCCCATCTTCCCCGAACTAGAGGCCTATGTGTGGCGTTGCTAATTTCAAAAGGCTTCTCTGTTTAAGGGTCCCCAAGACGCCTTCCTGAGAGGGAGCCCTCACTTTACCGTATACTTTTAGCCTGCTGCGGGTGCATAATCTGCTTGGAGGAGCACTTGCATTGCACACACAAGGTCCTGGGTTCAAACCCCAGTACCACCACCCCAAAAAACAAAGTTGCTGTGAAACTCAAACACGCAAGTGCAAATTATGGAATTTTATGTCAGTTAAACTTCACCTCCAGCTTCTCAGTACCTAATTGCAGAGTGGCCAGCTTTTGTTGTTGCCCCAAATGGCTTCTGAGGAAATTCTACCTGGAGTCTCAGACCAGGGTTCAAGACAGGACCACGGGGCAAGCCCCTGCCAGCGCCAACTTGCAGGCCACTCAGAGCGTGGGCCTGGAGGGCGGCAGAGTGGGTGCAGGGCCTGTTCTGGGCAAGTGTCTGCAGTGGAGCTCAGGGTGCAGGGCAATGAGGGGGCAGGGGTGAGGGCTCACTGCTCAGAGGATGATGGGGTGCAGACAGCAGGCAGGCAGAAGACAAAAGTAACAAGAGGAAGAGGACCCAGCTGGGCAAAACTCACTGACTTCAAGGTCACGCGCAGTGTGACCCCAAGGTCATCACCGCGCCCACGCCTAGCCAAGTGGGAGGCACACGCTTATTTCTCTCTCACTTTTCACGCTGCCATCTGATGGCGATGAAGAAACCTTTGTTTTTAACTTGTGAATTTTAGCTGTCAGACGGTCCAAATATTCCTTCCACAATCAGTTAAGATTATAAAACAAGGAATCTGGCTTTGGAGAGGGGAAAAAGGGTATGATTAAGGAGTAAGGTACTTTTTGGGTCCGATTTTAAATCTTCATATTACTTTAGCATCCATGTTCTCAATCACATTATCTCTATTTCACAAGTTGGTATAACCGCTATCCTTGGTTCAGTAAAGAGCCTCGTATTATTCACAAACCTCATTTCGCTGAATCCTGTTTCCTTGGACTGAGTTCTCCGAGGGTAAGCTCTGAGTCCAGGATTGAGACAGAGAGGTTTATTAAGGAGGGCAGGGGCGGAGGAGGTGGGGAAGGCCTGCAGCCCGGCGAGGGTGTGAGGTCCTGCAAAGTTCCGATGCCGGCTGAGTGGGGGGCCAGGAGGCAGGGTGGCCACATGCACTGAGTGGCCCCAGGGGACCACCAAGAGCACCGGCCGCAGTGTCTCAGCTCCGGGACTGCCCGCGTCCGCCTCTAGCCCCAGCTAGGGGTCTTTCATCAGGTTCTGCTGCAAGAGGAAGCGGATGATATCTTTTGAAAGTCCTGGGGTCTGCTTTTCATCATCCAGAGACGCGCTTCCTTCACACAACGGGTAGAAGCGGGCGTCCCTGCCATGGCTCCGCAAGACTGAGCAGCCATCCCGGCTGAGGATGACCCGGGCCATCTGGAAGCTGCGGAGGGCATACTTCCGGCTCTCCTGGCCCCTCAGCTCAGTGATTTTCCCGGACAGGCACTGGTAGACAGATGCTGAGAGCGGGTCCGCAGAGGCTGGCTGCGGACAGCCGCACACTTCATAGAATCTGTCCAGGGATTCGCGAAGTCCACTGTCCTCCTCCTTGGCCTTCAACTGGCCTTTGGCAGAAGAGTCAAGCCAGGGGTCCTCACAGGCCCAGGAGTCTTTTTGTTCAGTGTTCAGGCTGCTGCTGTCTGTAAGACAAAACACATCCCAATTCTCAAACACACAATCGAAAACACCAGAAAGCAAGCCGGTGACAGGTGATGCTTCTCCTCAGCTTGGCACAAGTAACTCCCAGGGAACTGGCAACAGCAGAATCAGCTGACTTCATGAGCACCTGCCTGGCAAGTGCAAGGTCCTGAGTTCGATTCTCGGTATCGAGACGGAAAAAAAAAAAGAAATCAGCTGACTTCAGAAGCTGTTCTCCTTCCTGGGGTTATGCCACTTGTTTGCTCCCAGTGAAAACGTGTCACTCCCATGTATTGGGCATTGCTAATCCAGGGTCTCCATATGAAATTCAGAGTGCCAGTGTACTTGGATGGGAAAAAGTCTTATTTTCACTAACCTCTAATCTGAGACTGAGCATTTCCTTCTATGATGGTTGTAGACAACAAACCACAGCATTGGCAGCAGCCCTAGTAACTTTGTTAGCAAGAGATGACAGCTGTACCAGCTATAGTGTACTGAAGATGCTTTGGAGTATATCCGCGTATCATTACGCATGGACGGAACTGCAAACTATGTCCCCACGAAATTCACTTGTTGAAGGCGTAACTCTGCATGTGACTGCATTTGTAAAGGGCTTTTAGGAGGTAAGCTTAAACGAGGTAGTAAGGGTGGAGTTCTAATCTGATAGGATTGGTGCCTTGTAAGTAAAGGAAGAGGAAGAGATGAGAGAGAGAATGAGGATATGAACATGAATCTTCTCTCTCTCCAAGTGCAAGCACTGAGGAGAAGCCACACGGCCACACAGTGCAAAGACAGCTGTCTGCACCTCGCCAGGAACCAGGCGGCACCCTGACCCTGCACCATCCGCCACCAGTACTGCTGCCGAAGCCACCAGGGTATGGGCCTGAGCAGACTAAAACGTACGACTCTGAAGTTATCATAGCCCTCGTGCTAGATTTTATTATTTATGTGTTAATGAAAAACATATTAATTACAATAGATATTTGTTTGGAAACTTTTCAATAGTTATTTTCAGTATTTTTTCTTGGTAATCCTGTACATGGTCTTTTATTTTATCCGTTTAAAAATACCATTTTAGCTGGGTGTGGTGGCGCATGCCTGTAATCCCAGTACTTGGGAGGCTGAGGCAAGAGGATCGCTGAGTTCAAATTCGAGGTCAGCCCGGACTACACAGTGAGTTCAAAATCAGCCTGAACTACATAGTGAGACCCTGTCTCCAAAAACCAACCAACCAGCCAACAAACAAACATCCAAATATATACATTATTTTTAAGAACGATCATTCGAGAAGTTGTTCAGGGAGGGCACCCGGTTAAATAGTTCCGAAGATTTACACAGTTATTTCCTTTTTGGACTCCATATAACAATCTTATAGACTATTTATATCTACATTAAAATCACCATCTTTGTTTTTTGAAGGGAGAGTGAAAAATAACCTATAAGCGATTTAACAAAAGCCAAATCCTAACCTCTGACTTACTTCTCTGTGTCTCTCTGGCCACTCTTATTCTCAACACAGTGATCTGTTATGTCTTTTGAAACATAAGACTTTCTTTTTTTTAACAATGTGTTCGAGCAAAGATTTTGTAAAAAAATAAAATTCAAATTATTTAACTTTTAGAAATCCTCAAGTAGGAATTCTACCCATTTTATTAAAATGTTACACTTTCTGTGTTTGGTTGTTTCTTAAGACAGGGTCTTACTATGTAGTTCAAGGTGGCCTTGAAATTCGAAGCGGCATTCCTGCCTCAGCTTCCCAAGTGCTGGGACTACAGGTGTGTGCCACCATGCCAGGATAAAACTTTTACTTTAAATCAAGGTCTTCCTTTTTGTCCACAGAGCTTTCTGCATCACAAGCTTTGATGACCCATGCCCCTGATAACTTAATAGCCATACTAAATACATTTGTACATGCTCGTGATGAAGGGAAAGGCAACATGCAGTGGGTGGGGCTTTAGGAGAGAGGTGCGATTTTGGTGTTCGCCTGAGGTTTGCTATCACTAGATGCGTCACCTTGGATAAACCACACAATCTATCTGGGCCTCAGCTTTCTTATCCTTACTTTATTTTATATTTTATTTTGAGATGGGGGTTTCACTATGTAGCCCAGGCTGGCCTTGAACTCTTGGCAATCCTCCTGCCTCAGTCTCCCAAGTGCAGGGATTACAGGTGTGCACCACCACGCCAGCCTCACTTTATTTTTAAAGCAGAGACTTTATTAGATGATCTTTCTCCCAGAATGTCTACAGTAATACCAGCACAAGTAGTCATCCAAAAAAGAATGTGGATACATGTTCTGGGAGTCACACACAGAATGCACGTGGATAAGCATTTGTTGACTTTACACACATTTGCAGAAGGCTGATATTAAGGCAACTCATGACAAGTTACTGCAAGATACAGCCAAAGATGGGGAAGCCCATGCCCTTCATCTGAGATACCTGGAACCTAACCAGTGAGCGGACCAACTCCTAGACGTCACACGGAAAAGTCATCATGTAAAAATGTGGCGGTCTGGATTCAGTGGGCAGATGCAGCGTGAGGATCAGCATGCAGCAGATTTAGCTGGGGTGCCTCGCCACTTATTCTGGAAGGACTGATGACCAGAGAACACAGAAACAGAGGATGTTCAATGAACAAAGCTCACATTACAAAAAGAAACAGGAATTAAACAACTCCACGGCTGGTTCCAGTTTCCCCTCTATCCGCCAGCCACGTCGTCAGCAGCTGGAGACTCAGCCTGGGGACAGGAGAAGGAGAACTCGAAAAGGCCAGACAGGCTGCTAGGTAGTTCCCAGAATGCCTAAAACTTTGTCCTATGCTCCCTCCTCAAACATGAAGGGAGGAGCAGGAGGAGAAGGAGGGAGAGAAGAAAGAAGGAAAACTAAGCCAAGGAAACTTCCCTCGACTCTGCAAGGCCCAGAGCTTTTGACTAGTTCTTCTGCCTCGGTTTTTCCCAACAACCCTGCAGCTAGACCTGCTTCACCAGGTGCAGCTTTCCAGGTGGGGGGAAGGGAAGGGAAGGGAAGCAGATGCTGGCCTCTCTCTGGTCCTTTTGTAGGGAAACAGAGGGAAAAGCCTCCTCTGCTTGTAATCTTCAGAAGTGAAAAGTTCCTGTAAATCAAGGAAGGACTGAAAAACTATTCCAGACTGCAGGAGACTGAAAAGAAACAGAACTATTAAATGCAACAGGTGATTTTGAACCGGATCCTTTTATTAAAGTACATTACTGGAACATTTGGAGCACTGCGAACGAGGTCTGTGGATTAGATGGTAGGAGTGAATCACTGCTAATTTCCTGGTGTGAAAGATTTAATTCTGTTACATAAGAGAATG
>RJWT010035487.1:0-13445 GCA_004365215.1 Cuniculus paca | reverse complement strand
TACCCTGCTTTGATATTCTGTACCAATTTCACTGCTGTGTTTTGACTGAATTTATTCTGTTTTGTTTTGTTGGGTTTTACTATCTTAAAATAAAAAATTAAAATCAGGAACAAGAAAGGATATCCATTATCACCATGTCTGTTTAACATAGTACTTGAAACATTAGCAAGAACAACTGAGCAAGAGAAAGAAAAAAAAAGGGATATATATAAGAAAGCAAGAAATCAAATTATTCTTATTTGCAGATGAGAAGATCCTCTACCTAGAAGACCAAAAAATTCCACCAAAGGATTCTCAGAAAAAAAGAAAAAAAAAGGACTCCTAGAATTAATGAAATTTAGGAAGATAACAGGATAGGAGCTGGGTGTGGTGGCACATGCCTATAGTCCCAGCACTTGGGAGGCTGAGGCAGAAAGATTGCTATGAGACTGAATCCAGACTGTGCTACATAGGGAGTTCAAGGAAAGCCTGAAGTACATAGTGAGACTCTGTCTCCAAAAACAAACAAACAAACAAACAAACAAAAAAAACAGGATATGAAATCAACACTCAAAAATCAATAGTGTTCCTGTATACCAATAATGAATTCACTGATAAAAAGATTAGGAAAACATTCATAATAGTATCAAGAAAAATTAAATACTTATGAATTATC
This sequence comes from Cuniculus paca, assembly GCA_004365215.1. Classification (NCBI taxonomy): domain Eukaryota; kingdom Metazoa; phylum Chordata; class Mammalia; order Rodentia; family Cuniculidae; genus Cuniculus; species Cuniculus paca. The sequence continues at coordinate 12,790 of RJWT010035487.1, read as the reverse complement.
CTAACTAAGGAAGTAAAAGACCTCTATAATGAAAACTAGTACTATGTAAAAGAATATAAAAATAGGGCAAGAGAAAATGCAATGATATTCCCTCTTCTTGGATAGTCAGAACAAGTATTGTCAAAATGGCCATCCTTCCAAAACTGAAACATAGATTTAATGCAATCTCAATCAAAATGCCAACAGTATTCCTCACAGAACTACAGAAAACAATTTTAAAATTTATATGAAACCAGAAGAGCCCCAGAATAGCAAAAGCAATACTAGACAACAAGAGCAAAACATGAAGCATCACAATCCCAGATTTTGAGTTATATGGTAAAGTTACAATTATAAAAACAGTATGTACTGGCACAAAAACAGACATATGGATCAGTGGAATAGAATAGAGAATGCAAAAACAATCTCTGACACATTCATCATCTAATTTTTGACAGAAGAGCCAAAATCCTGTGCCTCTTTAGAAAATGTTGCTAGGAAAGCTACCTATCCACATGCAGAATATTGAATCTAGACCATATTCCTCATCATGTAGTAAACTAAAATCAAAGTGGGTCAAAGATCTAAATATTAAAACAAAAACACTTAATCTGCTAGAAGGTAAAATAGGTAAAACTCTTGTAATAGGTGTGGGCAAAGACTTTCTAAACAGAACCACAATTGCAGAAGAAAATCAGAGCAGAAATAAATGAAATAGAAACAATGGAAAAAAATCAATAAAATCAAAAGTTATTTCTCTAAAAAGATCAAAAAACTGCCCAATCTTCAGCTACATTGACTAAGAATAAGTGAGGCAACTAATTATCTGAATTGGGAATGAGAAAGAAGGTATCATTAGAAACCCTATAGAAATTCAAAGAAACTTTTTAACTGCATGCCAACAAAACTGTTTCGAGAAGAAATAGAAAACTTAACATGAGCACTAGGGAAGCTCACTTTTAAAGCACTTGTCTAGCATGTGTAAAACCCTGGGTTTAATTTCCAGCACTGCTGAAAGAAAAAAGGAGAATAAATAATAATGATAGTGGCAGTAAACTCTTGTAATCCCAGTACTCTGGGAGACTGAGGCAGGAGGGAAACAGCCTCTGGTAAGGCTCTGAGGAGCATGAGAAAAGCCAGATGTTGGCATGGAGTAAGATGAAGAAACTTTGCTGTTATACGTAAGTGTTAAATCCTACCCTATTCACCCAACTCCAAGATAGCCATCAGACAAACTACCAAGGGGGAAGTAGAGGAATCGAGCAAAAGTCCTATTTTTAGGATGCAGACCCACAGAGAAACTGGAGCACCAGGACTCAGTATGAATATCTGAAGATCCAGGGCAGAATCCTTGCAGAGGAGGGAGGGAAATTCAGTGCTTTTTAAATTATTACTTAGAAAAGCAGAGAATTAAACTTGAGCCAAAAAAGGAAAAGGTCTGTGGCAAGGTAAACAGTTAAGTCCCCAGCTGGAACCAACAATCCGAGGGTTAATTCCAGAGAATAGACACAGAAGCAAGCTCCAGAAAGAACTGAAAATCCTTCTTTGGATTCCACCAAAGATCATTTGTTCCAAAGTACCATGAAGCCAGAAATCTGAAGAGCTGAGTCTAGCCTCCGCCCCATCATCCCAGACAGTGCGGAGGCCAGAAAAAAGAACTGGAGAGGGGTACTTGGCAAACTGTGCCAATCCAGTTAGGCTAAAGCCAGACATTGCTGAGATTAGGATGAAAAAATCTGGGTTTGTAAACCTATCCATTTTTGTGTTTTCATATTTACTTTCTTTTTCTTCAAAAGAAAAAAAAAATCCCCATCAAGTCCCAGATGAATCAAGAGGAAAACTGATTTCCTATACCTAAATCAGGATAAATAATGGAAATGCTCTGAAGGTATACAAACTGGGCAAGGACTAGGGAGTCTAAGGCTGAAAGAAATCTGAGGAAGCACAATGAGGTAGGATTCTGAGCAGTAGGTCAAGTTAACACTTTCCTCTTTGGAATTCCTACTTTATCTTTACACTCTTCCAGTTGTGCTTTGCAAGCTGGCCTTGGGCCAGAGGTGAAAGAGGCTTTGTGACTTCCCATTGTCAGGGTAGGTGGAACAAATAAAGGATTGCTCTGTGGAATTGTGGAATGTTTATTATTCTGAAGAAAAGCATTTGTCTCCTCCTGCAGAGGAAATTCTGTTATCTTATCTTAGAACTGCCTCAGGAATAAGTAGCCTCCATTGCCTTTAGAAGGGAAAACCAAAGCACAGGACCTCATCAGGTGACCTGCGTATGGACACCCATCCAGAAGTAGTGCCTGAGTTCAAAATCAACCATTACAAAAGTGCTTAGGCAATTAAAATAACTTGAAAACAAACACTCTTACCTGATCCTACCCTAGTTCCTGTCCCGTCTTTTTCCTCCTCCACACTTCCTAGGTAGCAGAATGTTAGCTGCTATAGCCTTGAATAATACATCAGAGGTCAACCCCAGAGGTGAAAAATGGAGCTGATGGACTGATTTTGCTGTGAACTCTGAGCACATTTAAGAGTCCAGCAAGGGTGGTACAACCTGACTTACCTTTCAGTTCACCCTGTCTTGCTGGCAGAAAGCACCTGAGTACTCTAATGAAACATATAGCTGCTTTCACAATTTTAAACTTGCCTAGTGTTGGAGGAACTTTTTAAAAGCCTATTCCTATTTTTTAAAAATACGTTTTCTTCCCATGAGTTAAAATTTTAGCATTCTTTCCTTAATCTTTTCTGCAGAACACAGGTAAATAGTGGCATTAACGAAATTCATTATTTTCTATAACTAAATAAATATATAACCATCCTACTGACTTTTTAAAAATATTTTTCTGAGATAGGGTCTTGATATGCAGTTCAATAAAGGATTGGCCTTGAATTAACTGTGGACCCCAGGTTGGCCTCCAACTCTCAGTGATCCTCCTGCCTCAGCATGTGCCACCATGCCCAGTTCCTCCTGTTTTTAACTCTTTTCCTTCAATTTTTCATGCTCACTTTTTGCAAAATAACTTCCTAAGGTGGATTTAAGAGCTGAGTGCATATTTTGCCTCTATCTTGTTTTCATGGGGGTCCCATTGCAGTCTTGTCTATAATACATTCGGGCATCCAAACAAATGAAAACATACTCATAGGTTTGCAAAGGGTATCTCTGAGTTGATGTTATCTTTATTTTATTAGCCAATATCTAGAGGTTTGTAAAAATACAGTTTAACAGACTTAGAGTCTAATTGACAAAATATTTCCCAGATCACAAAGACTGGGAATTAAAATGAAAAATGAAGGATTTTGGAATTAAAATGCAAAATGAAGTTTCTGCAAACGAATTTTCTAAACCAAGGTAATACAGAAGTTCGACAGTGAAATATCCAAAAAGACACAGTGAAATCTTCATTTGCAAAGAACAAAGTTAGCATAAGAATTGTGTGACAATTTATTCTTCAACTAAAGCAGGTCATTTTTTGCTTTAGGCTTGTGTAATTTCATAACACTATCACTGACTCCATATGCTAGAGATCATTAGCATATGTTTTGCCAAAAATGACCTTCTTTGTTCATTTTATTTTTTATCTTTTTAGTAAGTCCTTGATTTACAAACAAGTTCCATTCTGGGAGGACGTTCAAAAGTTGGATTTGTTTGTAAGTTTGACAAAGCAAGTCTTACACACCTTTGACACAAACATACAATGTAAAGCATAAAAAAACCAAACCACATCACCACTCCTTTTTCTCTTGCTTCCGGACATGCTGAGTTCTGATTGAGCACTGTACTACTGTACACTATCGCACTGTACAGTAAGCACACAGCAGCACAACTGTGACAGTCTCTAGCAGATACATGAGCTATTTCCATGATTCGTTCCCATCTACCAGCATTGGTAATGCAAGGCCTGTTGACACATGTTAAAATTTGCAACTCGACTATTCGTAAGTTGGGGGTTTACTGTACTGGGACTTGAACCCAGCGCTTTGCATGTGGTAGGTAAGCACTCAACATCTGAACTGCATCCCCATCCTTTTTATTTATTTTTATTTTGAGACAGAGCCTAGATAAGTCACCCAAGCTGGCCTCAAACACAATTGCAATCCTCTTTCCTCAACCTCCCAAGTAACTGAAAATGACTCCCTTTATTTTTTTTCCTTCTTTTCTCACTTTTTTTTTTTTTTTACTTTTCCCCTTCTTTTCTCCCCTCTCTCTTCTTTGTTGCCCTCCCCAACTGAACATTTTCTTCCTATTTCACAATACCTAAAATACATTTTGGTCCTTATCTACACTTTTGGTTTCTCACACCAGAGAAACAATGTGGTATTTACACATATGTGTCCAATTTATTTCACTTAACAGTATGGGAAAATGACTCCCTTTAAATTATAGAAAGTTCTTATTTCAGTGAAATGATTCATTGCTAAAGCCTATGGGGATGACCCTCCCAAAGATCATTTTAGCTGTTGGTATAACTTTCCTAAGACCGTTTTGTACATTTCCTCAATTTACATCAGTAGACATTTACCAATCACAAGTGAACCTTGGAAATTTCATCAAATGTATATGCTTAATAAACAAATTCATTTTAGGCAAGTAGGGGGAGATTTTTAAGCCTCACAGATTTGATAAATAGCAGAAACCTACATAATTGCTAAGGACCAGTCTGACAGGAACTGCAAGGATAACAAACAGAACCATGAAGGCTCACTATCTTAAGAATTCACAGAAGAATGGCTTGGCTCCTACCCAGATGAATAATCAGTCTATTTTAGTTTTTATTACGTAAACCAATGGATTTTTCCAAATAATAGTAAATTAGATATGTCCCTTTTCTTTCTTTTACTAAGAGGATTTCCTCACAGTCTGTCTAGAAGTTATGATATCTTTGGGTATTTTCATTAAATGGTACATTATGCACCTATAGTTAAAAAAAATGGGCCTTTAGTATTAGCTTTTTGATTTGGTGTTGTTTGGGGAATTTTATTTTTAATGGTTTCCTTTTGACTTGCTTAGTTTATATCAAGGCTGATTTTGTCTTAGTCCAAATCCCTTAAATATGTGCTTGTGATGTACAATTATAATAAATGAGACCCGCATCATTCGAAGGGGAGCCTGGCCCCATCCATTCAAAGGGGGAAGAGGTGGCAACTGATGCTACTCAAATTCACCTACAACACTCAACTTGAGGGGTGCACACATATGTCTTTGTAAACTAATACCTGTATTTATTAGGATGATGCTGAAATTGCAACTTAATTAACATTATTTCCAATTTTAGCTGCCCTAATTGTCACAATATATCACAACTAAAAAATCTAAATTGTTGATTGTTAAGAGAAAATAGTCCTTAGACTCAAATTATTTAACTTTCTATTGACTGTATTATTGAATCTGTTATAAGAAGTCAAAACTTTTATTTTTACTATTGAGAAACACTCTTAATTTTTAATTAATTTTAATTGTTGTTTACAATTAAATATATAAGCCAGCCATGGGGTACACATCTGTAACCCGAGCACTCTGGGAGGCTGAGGAGGGAGGATTGAAAGTTCTAGTCCAGCCTGAGCACCTTTGTGACTTAATGAGACCCTGTCTCAAAATAAAAAACAAAAAAAGTCCTGGGGATAGAATTCAGTGTGAAGGGCCGGGGATGTAGCTCAGCAGTCTAAGTGCCTGCCTGGCAAGCGCAAGGTCGTGAGTTCAATCCCCGGTGCCGCAAAAAAAAAATAAAAAATAAAAAATAAAAGAATTCAGTGTGAAGGCCATGGGTTCCAAAACTAAAAAACAAATAGGGGTAAACTTAACCAAATACATTAAGATGGGTATGTTAATAACTACAAAACATTGCTGAAAAAAATTAGTAAAGATTTCTTTATGGAGACATATAGTGTGTTCATGAGTTTTTTTTTTTTTGCGGCACCAGGGATTGAACTCATGATCTCACACGTGCCAAGCAGGCGCTTAGGCCACTGAGCTAGATTCCCAGCCCTTGTTCATGAGTTAAAAGATTGCTTTTTGGGTTTTTTTTGGTTTGTTTTTTGTTTTTGTTTTGTTTTGTTTTGTTTTTGGTACCAGGGATCAAACTCATGACCTCACACATGCTTAGCTAAATCCCTAGCCAGAAGATAGTATTGTTAAAATCACAGTTTCTCACAAATTAACATTCATATTCAATAAAATCCTAGTCAAATTATTAGCATTTTTTCTTGAAGGCATAAGCTTATTTTAAAATTCATATGAAAATGCAAAGTACTTAGAATAGTCAAAATGATTTTGAAAATAAAGAATAAAATTAGTAGATATACATTGCCTGATTTCAAAATTACTATGAATATTAAAGTTGTGTGGTGATGGTACACACATGTAATCCCAGCTACATAGGAGGCTGAGGCAGGAGGATCACAAGCTCAAGACACATATTTTCTCAGGCTAGCTTTTTCAGGGATACATAGACATAATAATTTTAAAATTAGGGTTATATTGCATGTATTGTTTTGTATGATGATTTTACATAAAGAGTACTTCTATGTATAACTACATCATTTTCAAAAATGTAATTTTTCTTTTGCATAAACATTATATTGTTTATTATGTATATTATTATATTATGATATACATATAATAGTACTGCCAGTATCTGCAGGGAATTGACTATGAGACCTCCCCTATAGTCAAAAGTCCACTACTGCTCAACTCCTTTACATATGAGAATGTATGTAGAATGGTATAATATTTGAATATAATCTACATAAATCCTCCTGCATAATGAAATCATTTTTAGATTACTTATAATACCTAATATAATGTAAACAGCTGTTACAGTACTATATTGTGTAGGGAATAATAACAAGACAAACAACCTGTACATATTTGGTGCAGGTATATATTGTTTTCCAAATATTTTTCATCTGCAGCTGGTTGACTCCTTGATGTTTTATTACAGGTTTCTAGTAGAAATGGTCACAAGAAGTGACAATTATTTAGTTAAAAATATGAAGTAGGATCCCATATACTATGAATATTTAAAACTCTGAGGTGTATTTCTTATTTTTAATTTTGTCACATCAGGGACATAGGTCAAGTGTATCTTCATTTTTGTGCATTCTTCAAAATACTGAGTCTTCTGGGTCTTTTTTTTTATTATTTTCACCTCTTCCCATGTGGTTTGTGTGATCCTACTGCTTTAATACCAAGGAAAGAATCTCAGACAGTCTATGATACTGGAGGATGCTTGGCCCTCGAGAGAATCAAGGCAGGAACAGGATCCATAGACCCAGTGTTAAATCAGCTTTCAGTGAGGTATTGGAAAAAAAATGGTAAAGCACAAGACAAAAAGTTATACCATTTGAGAACAAAAAATGAGTGCACACACCATGGGTGCAGCTTATAGGAATCTGCTCAGAAAGAAATGATTTAAATTGTGATTTAGAAATAAATGATGTATACATTCATTCGATATTACAGTATACTATACAAATGTTGAAATGAACAAGAGTGGTACTGAAATGATTTGTGAGAATACCTTAGTTATCTCAGATGGTTTTTTGGTGCTTTTCAGGTACTTAGTAAAAGTTTGTTGCGTGAGCAAATGATTATTCGAGAATACGAAAGAACTTTAACAAAGCCAGGAGATCTTGGATTTGAATGTTATTCTCAGAATAACTTTAGATGAGGTTTCTGTGTGAAAATGAAAAAATAAATGTGAAGACAGGCAGTCTGTTTCACTTGAAATTTAAATAAATCATAATCAAGCCTTCGTCCATCTACTTCCTCTCCTTCAAATTTCTCTTCTTTCCCATTCAGGCCTTTGAGTAGATCTGGAGTGTGGCAAGAATGATGCCATCCTTCTGAAAGGAAGTAGGCCTCAGAGGCTCCAGTCTTGAGACTAAATGAAAGATCAAGGAATTGGATTGCCTGGATCTTATTTTCACCAAAATGATGGACCAGAGAAAAGAAGAAACCTCAGAAAGGCTGACCTAGTTATACTGACATTCCAAGAAAAAAAAAAATGAGTAGTATCACTATCTAGCTTTTAAGGCTACTTACAAGTTTGAGGTTTTTGTCAGATGTTACCTGAATTTTCTATATGCTTTTCTTCTTTTGGGAGCTGTAAAAATACCTGAGCAACACCCAAAAAGGATCTTTTTCTGGCACAGAGACAAGGAAGAGAAGGAGAAAACAATGACATTATTTTCGTAATCAAAGAGGGTAAAAAAAGCTCAAGCCGGATACTAAGGGTGTAGTTAGAAGAAAGCTAAGATCAGACTTGTACCCTTTGGAAGTATGGATGCATACAGGGAACAGTCTGGAAAGGAGCCATGTCCTCAGGAGTTGGCATTAGCAGAGAAACTATACTGCCAAGGGTATTACTAGTTTCTGGATAGAAATAGATGAGTGCAATTTATAGTGAGGTAAAAAAAATCACCAATTTTTTCCATTAGATCCTGATATGTTCTTTAAGACCATAATGTTTCCTTTCCCCCAAAATATCTTCTTCTAATCTCACACTGATTTTACATATTTCTCTTTTTTAATTTCTTATAGCAAAAAAGCATGCAAACTGCAGGTGATTGCCTGAATGTAAATGCTACTCCTCCCCGCCATTACCAGTCACATAACACCTCCATTCATTTCCTCCAAAAGAAAGAAAAGAAGGAAAGAAAGAAAGAAAGAAAGAAAGAAAGAAAGAAAGAAAGAAAGAAGAGACCGAACTGTATTTTCCATCTGCTTTTGTTGTTAGGATTAATGAAATAGTACGTATAAAGCTGTTAGCAGACTACCTGGCCAAGAGCAGGAAGTTGCTAAACTCTGTTGGTCTTATATTCTTTGTACAAGTCTCTGTGGTATCAGGCATGTCATACGAGATGCTCACTGTCTTTATCAGTAAAAGGTTAACCTAGATTTAGAGTAGTATGGCAGAGACGGCTGGATGTTCACTGCATCTGGTGTCTTTTGGTGTCACCTTGAATCTTTCAGCCTCATCATTTCTGGGGCATCAATCTGTGCTTTGGCCCAGTTGCTCAGTTGATCAGCTCTGCCTGTGCTCAGATTTCAGGTAACAGGTGATAGCAGTTCACGTCCATGTCATACACCGACTGACTCTCTGAGACTTCCCTGTCGAGGCTGACGCATGAGACCACAGGAGCTGCACAGGCATAACTGGAATTGCAAAGAAGTGGTGCCTGGAAGGGTGACCCTCGTTCTACAGAGATAGGAATAAGTGGTTGAATTTCTTCCTTTACCTCATGTAGACAGACTGTTCTGAGATACAGCTCCTCACTCCTGTCTGCACACTGGTCTATAAAATCAAGCAGCAAGCCTGACTTGACCCAAATGACACCAACTCAGTAAAGACCCTAGCTTTGGCTCTCTTTCCTTCCCCGCCTCTCCCTTACTTCCTGTTCCCCTGGTTTTTACTTTCTGATAAATACCAGCAGATAAACTTTTGCCTTAGGCTCTGCTATCTGTGGAGGCCAATTTAAGACATTTATCATGTTCATTATCCACTTCTATATAAGATAACACTTGCAATTTTTAGCTAAATGGATAGTTACCCAGAGTAAAAACTATGTAATTTTAATCTCCTTTGCCATTAGATTTGGTCATATGGCTAAATCATATGAAGTTCTGTCCAATGAGCATACTACATATAACATATATGTGTTATAATTATGGTTAGATTACAAATTATATACATACTATATATAATGATATGCAGAGGGATAAATCTGAGAAGTGCCCTTAAAGGGATGAGCATGCCCTTCTCTCTCTCTTTCTTTTTTTCCTCTATTTTTAAACTTGTTTCTTCTGGCTTTAATGTGAACATGGTGGCCAGAACTGGGGCAATTATCTCTGGCCATGTGGTGGAACCCACATGATGAGGATGATGAAGGTAGAGGTCCTGATAATTGAGCAGATACCAAACCAGTTCTAGACCGCCTGCGTGGATATGTCTTTAAAGCCACTATTATTTTGGGTTTACTGTCACTTCCTGCTGTGCTTAATCCTAATTGTTTAAATAGAAAACTCACTTTTTATATGAATGAAATGAGGGCAACAGAAGAAAAATACCAAGAAACATTTTATATGCCATGTTATATAGCAGTGCCAGATTTAGAACGTAGGTCTGTCTGAATCTAACAGCCAACATTTTTACTATCTCCTATAAATTTAGATTATATGAGCCAGATATTCTGTGACCTGATTGTCCTTGAGTTAACAGAATTCCAGAGCAGTATAGCATTAATAGAATTCCAGAGCACATTTCAGAGCAGTATAGCAAAAACAAACACAACACTCTGGTCACCAGTTTGGCCACGTTAGTATGAACTGCTAATTGCAGTGGAATCTACTGTGGGTTAGCCATGGAGCTAGGATGTCTAGACATCTCAATACCTAAAGAAATGATATCCTACAGAAGGTGTGTTAGAGAGGGGCTGAACACTGGTGTGAGATTCCAGCTGAGAGGTTTACTAGCATCCAGGATCAAGTCCACGGTAACTAGGAGAATTAGAGAACACAGAGTGATTTGGAAGATGCTTTGATAAGATTAGTAGGATTTGGCTACTGATGGGAAGTGGAACTTGAAGGAGTTCAGGATTATTTTTAGGTTTCAGGGAAGCGTGATTGTTTACAAATAATTCCACAAATGAGGATGAAATATAATCAGGAGGAGAAAGAGGAAGAAGAGAAAGAGGAGTTTTGGCAGAAAAGATGATGGGTTCAGCCCTGGAAAGGTTGAGTTTGAGATATTCCTGGGCACCAACCAGAGATACTAAGAAAGTTATGAATACAGTATATGGGTCTAGAAAAGGAGAAGGATCGGCTAACACATTTTTAGCATGATATTGTAGTTTTACACTTAGGACATTGTTCCTCCCAGTGGACTGAGGAGGTTTTATTTTATTTATTTATTTATTTATTTTTGAGACAGAGCATCACTCTGTAGTTCAGCTGGTCTTGAACTCACTGTGTAGTCCCTGATGCCCTCAAACTCGCAATGATCCTCCTGGCTCAGTCCCCTGAGTGCTGAGATTACAGGCGTACGCCACCATACCCAGCTGAACTGAGTCTCTGAAGGGAGTAGTTCTGCTATCTGATATTTCCAGCACCTAATGTAGAATCTGCAGCTGATTAACAGATTAAGTAAATGAACAAAGTTTAATTAGTTAAAAACAGAAACACATTTTTATCATCTCAATATTAAACTCCAATTTGTTTTCTGATCAAAACATGATTACCTCAGTTGATTCTTACAGCACCAGACTACTGGTCCAGCTATATCATATCTTATTTAGCTCCTTCTGCTTACCCTCAGAAGTGAATCACTTCAAAATCATTTTCATAGGGAAAGAAACAAACAGTTCCAATGTAATACAGTTTATGTCATTGACCAAAAGGCCTTTTCCTACATTCCTACGTGTTTTCCCTGAAGAATTTACTACAATGCCCTGCACACCATCCTGGAAGCCATGCTGTCTACAGCACAACTGAAAGTCAGCCACCAACAAGGGACACAGCACTGATGGCTGCTATTTCAATGCTTTAGGGCTGCCTTGGTCAACCATTTTTGTAATTGGTTCACTACCCTTTGGAGAAGGATTCCAAAGGAAGAGAACAGAGACATAGGCCAGTGGTGTGGAAAAAACTCCAGAGACTGACAGTTGGACTAGGCCAAGGACCTAGAATTTGCCACTTACTTTACACATTAATTCCTAAATATTTATCAGTAACAGCCAACTCTGGGTCAGATAGTTTCTCCAACTTTAGTTGTGATCATTACATTTATAAATTGACTTCTTTTGTAAAAAACCACTTGTATATTCTATTACTTAGTCTCAAAATATACAAAGCAATCTATCCTGAAAGAGTAGGTTGAAATGTTTTAAATCATAGTGAGATTTCAGGAAGTAAGTGGCAGAGTCACAAAGTAAATGAGTTCATGCAACAAGCTTAATGCTTTAATACAGTAACTAGTATTGCTAAATATAATGGTTGAGGAATATTGATAATTTATTTGCACTTTCTATATTCATTATAATGATATGTATAGTTGAGTGCATCAAACTGAAAGCTGCAGGTGTGTTGTAATTAACATTAAATTTAGAAATGGAAAATCTAAATTTTAGTTCCACATTAACTTCTTGGGTGATTTCATTCATTCTTTCATTTAAAAAAATGTTTATTGAGCACTTTAGAATTCCCTAGTCATAGTGCTATGCTCACAGAATAAGAATAAAAGGAAATGTACATTGTTCTTGCATTTATACCCTTCTGTGGTGAGGAGAACAGACATCAGTTTTTTGTGTGTGTGGCTTTTTTTTTTTTTTTTTTTGCGGCATCGGGGGGATTGAACTCATGACCTTGAGCTTGCCAGGAAGGCGCTTAGGGCACTTAGCTAAATCCGCAGCCCTGTGGGTGGCTTTTGACACAGGATCTCGCTGCATAGTTAAGGCTTGCCTTGAACTCATTTTGTAGCCCAGGTTAGCCTTGAGCCCATAGTGATCCTCCTGCCTCAGCCTCCTGGCTGCTGGGATTGGAGGCATGCACCACCACACCTGGCAAGATGAATTTTTTAAAAATCTAAGCATTAACAATATAACTGCTGAGCTGGCAGTATAACTCAGTGGCAGAGTGCTTGCCTAGGATGTGTGACATCTTGGGTTCAATCCTTAGTACCCCAAACAAAACAAAACACCAATATAACTGCTATTTAGTACTACAAAGAAAAAGTTACAGGGAAACTGTATTAGGAATGTCAGTTCACATTTGAGTTATGACTCAGATCTGAAGGATGGGTAGTCATTAATGAGGT
>RJWT010035486.1:0-13454 GCA_004365215.1 Cuniculus paca | reverse complement strand
AACTGAGCATGGACAGAAGCCTCTAAAAACTGTAAGCCCAAATAAACCTCTCCTCCTTTAAGTTGTGGGTGTCAGGTGTGCCAGCCATGAGGAAAGTGATTAAGACAGACTGTCTCTTTTGATAAGCTGTGTATAGGAGGAGGACAGTTTCTCTGAAGTTTAAACCTTTTAACATGTGAAGGGCCCGGGCATCCATCATATTCTTCCGTCTTGTGCTGTGATGTTCATGTGTTGCTTTGTTGGTCCTGGAGGTGCCAGGGTGCTCCAGCCTAGCCATACGAGTCACAGACCCACCTCTAGCTTTAGAGGATCCAAGGCACCGCTGCTGTTCAGTCACCCTGTCACTGGGCCTAGATATATGGCCCTGGATGCCAGAGTATGCTTCCTTCTACTTAAATTCCTCAATTCTAGCTTTGTAATCACCATGTGAGTTGCTAGACCTTTCAACAGTATTTTATAATGCATTTTTTACCTTTTTCCCCAAGTTTGTGGTGCCACTTTCATCTGGCCAAAGATCTTTACTTCTCATTTTAGAGAGAAAATATAGAAAGATCCTGGCTTTGGGATCTGACATACTTTGCTTCAAATTCTAGCGCCCCTTGTGTGACATTGGGAAGCAAATTCTTAAACCTCACTGAGACTCGGTTTCTCCCTTTATTAACAGAAAGGCGTAGTGTCTAAGTGTCTGGCACCATAAACAGTACATGATGTATTGCGTTTACCTGTTTTCTTTTCTCTTAGCTCTTCCTTTTGCTCCTTGGTGAAACACTTGTTTCCATTGTTTCTCCCCTTTCTGACTTCAGTGGTTGCAGAAGAGGTGTAAATTACCATAGAGGGGCATAAGTGCACAGTGACAGATGGCCAGCTGTGTGGACTGTTGTAGCAGACAGCAGGAAAACTTCCGCTTAGCAAACCATTTGATGTTTTTACCTGTGGCCTCCAACATGTTAATTAAAAGAAGCAAATGCATCTTCTCCCTTTGACCAGAGCATGGATAGTGGCATTACAGAAATTGTCTTGCAGTATTCCTCCTTAAGTATGTACCCGATCCAGACAGATGGAGTGTCTAATCATGCCAGGACATGCAGACCTGCAGCAGCCACTTCTCATACTGCATTGTTTTTATAGGAACCAGGTCTTTTGATTTCCATTTTCTTGTTTTCATTCTGTTTTACCCCCTGCTTCAAAACAGGTGATTTGCAGAGGGACTTAAAAGTATCTTAAACTCAGTAACAGATAATAGTTACACATTAATCATTGTGTGTTCTATCACATAGTCTGCTATGCATTTGTGTGATGTCCTAAGCCTAACATAAGGGGAGCCACAGGAATGACCACATCAAAGTCATGTAATATGGAGCCAAGATTCAAAATACACCTGGGTGCTTCTAAGCATGAAATGAAATTTGAAAGGTTCCATTCTTTATCTCCTACTTAAGAATGAGTAGAATGTCTTGATAATTTATGGCATATGCTCCTAAGGTGAGAAATTTGCCCCTTTTAGTGATGCTGGTTTCTGCTTCTAAGTCCACTTTCTGTTTCCAAGTCTACAGGTACCAGGATTTATCAGACGCTTAACCCACCCTTTGGTGTTTGTAGGTCTCCTGTCAATAAAAGTGCCTTTACCCCCAGCATTAGCAGGGCAGCGGTGAACCTTTGGCTCTGGATGCCCATGGAAGTTAGGGCTGTGGGCGTTGGTCTCTGGAGTACTGTACTTCTAAGACTTTATCAGTGGTAAAATCAGAGTTTGTCACCTAACATGATTTCTTGAGTATTATGAGGTAAGACAAAATAAAACAAGCAAATACCCATGTATCATCTCCTTCATTGTTTCAAAAGTCATCACCTTAAAAGACCATTTAGTTGAATTGTGCAACTATTGCTCACTGTAACCAAAGAAAAGACTTAGATTTATTAGCAGGCTGTGGGTTCTGACCTTATTAACATTGCGCAAGACACATAACATTGCTGAATTCCAAGTTTCTAGCCTTTAAAATGTAAATTAAAATGTCATACTCATTTGATTGCTTGAAAGTTTAAATGAAAAAATATGCATCAGTCTCATAAGAGTTGACAGTGAATGATAGATTCTCCCCCCCACCACCTTTTTTTACTATCAGGTCCTTGAAGAAGGTATTTTTCTTTTCTTACTCATTTCTACATTTTCGGCACCTAGCAGTGTCATGCACGTTTGTTGAATCAAAGAAAAATATTTTATAAAGTTCCTGAGATTATTGGCTTGTTCATTTGCCAAACAATTATTATCTGCAGTGTATCAGGCACTGTGCTCAATAAAACAATCATAGTGTATATGCCCATGTTTTTAGTTTAGGTAGAAAAGAAACATTAAATAGAAGATTATGGTAGTAAACAACTTTGATCCTTGAAACGGGATTTAAATTTTAGAAATGATTGATCTCATTTGGTGTCAAGTCAGACAGGGTAAACTTGATTGTATTTTTGGTCAGGTACACATAATTGAGATAAACTATTTATAACTGGTCTTGACACTTCTAAAAGGTAGTTCAAAATTATTTTTGAGGAATGGTGGTATTAGTAGAACAAGAATGAACATATTCTATGTTGAGAGGTAACAGACTGGATGCAGTAGGATTATAGTAAGCAAGATATTCCAGGATGTTGAAACAGACCAGAATAAGGCTTAAAAACCAGTCAAATAACCAGATAATAATGTAAATAATACCTTTTGAAGGAAGAAGTAAGATGAGGCACAGCTGGTGGCTTATAGCAAGATTTTTATGTAGATAGTTGGACTTAAAATGTTAATAAGTGACTCTGTGGACCTACATGAAAACTCTGGCCAAAAGATGAGTTTGTGTTGGAATTAAAAAATGTTTTGAGTGAAATTGTCTAACAAGGCTTATTGTTTCATGAATACTTAATCAGTGTCCACTGTGAGCCCATTCTGGGTGCAAGAGATGTGGTGAGCAAGACAGGCAAGCACCCCGGTCATGGAGAATTTTCTTCTCCTGATAACCTCCCCTCGGGTGTGTGGGAGAGCCTGAGGCTCCTTGGTGATTTGTGAATCTGAGAGGCAGATGAAGATGAGGTTGGTTGTGTGTGTGGACACAAAAAAATCAAAGTCCAAACTCCAATGAGGCATTGGCCCGTAAACAAGGAATTGTGAAGAGTGAGATTTAGATCTAAGCTCAAGGCACAGTCTGGTGAGGCCAGGCAAGCAAGAGCCAGGGAAACCCGGCTAGGACATTCCAGAGACAGGACAGGGATCCCCAAGTGGGACACTGAGGCCATGTGCAGAGATGCTCCAGGAGGGACCTTCCTGGGTAAAACACTGGGTTGGAATGATGAAGTCAAAATCCCCTAGGAAACTAAGAAGTTTTCTGAAAACCTGTATTGAACAAGAACATGTTTACTATCAGTGGTTGAAAACAAGTAGAATTTTTGTTTAGTTGTAGGATACTCAGAGTCATAAACAGAGAATTACATTCTCTTAGCTCTTACCTTGTAATCTAAATGCAACACACTCAAGATTACAGTCTCCGAAAAAATCAGATTGATTTTTTTTTTTTTTTTTACTAGTCTGAACTGAGAAAAATACCACCAGTTCTTCTGTCTGCTAGGGATCTAATGGACAGAAAAGTGTTTCGATGTAATGAGATGGTGCATATTAATTTTTCTTAAGGACTTGACCCAAGAAATTGACAAGGGGAACAGCATTTGTCTTGGATCCTAGGTCTGAAAGAAATGGAAACTATTGTGTAAGAATAATATGCCATGGTCAGTGTGACCTTTTCCGTGTATTTTAACTCATTTGATTTACTCAAAAGCTTATACTCTATCAGTACAGTTGTCACTGCTATTTCATAATGAGCCCAGGAAACTGAGACCCAGATATACACACACCTCCCCTATCCATCTTTCGTAGTTTCAGTGGGAAGAATCAGTGTGGAGGAAGTAATGAGTGTATTTGTTCAGGCTTAGACTTTTGTTATTTCTCAGCCTTGGGAGTAGAGGAAGGAAAGCAGATAAGGATGACTAGAATTGTGAAAGAATAAAGGTAAGGTGCCTTAGAATTGTAAATAGTAAGATCCCCACCACCACCACCTCCAATTAAATACACATCTTTCCTCTGAGGGAGTGCAGATTATCTTTTGCAGAAGTTTAAATCTCTATTTTGTAGTTCAAATTCTAGCTGGTAAATAAAATAGTATTAAACAGGATACCCAGAGCTTCAGGAGTTGCTGGGTTATATTTCTAGGTGTTATCTAAGGAGTATCATGGCAAAGTTCAAGAATGATCCAATAAGAAAGGGTTGCAATGCATAGTGATCATTTGTGTTGGGGAGAAGTGAAACTTTGCAAAGCAGAGCCCGGAGTGAACTTGTTTTTCAGTTCTTTGGGAAATTTGTTAAGTAGTTGAGAGACAGACAGACAAACTTGACTTGATGGAGCCTTAACTCTGTTCTTATTGCTAAGTGCTACAAAGGTCTAGAGCTTTTGTGTACAGAGGGCATGAAAGCACTCCTCTTCCTTTCATTCTTTTCTGTAAATGACTTCTGGTTTGGATCTGAACTTTGGAGAAATGTAGAAGAGGAACATGGTTTGTGTGTAGTCATTGTCTTAAGTCTCTGATTCTTCCAAAAGCATGGGAACAGTGCCTGCCATGTACACAGTGTGGATACCTTGAGCTCTGGAAATGGCTGGTGCTACCCAGAAATGGAATTCTTTCTTTATTTTTATTTTTTTATTTTTTTGTACTGGGAATCAAGCTCAGGACCTTGCGCTTGCCAGGAAGGCACTTACGCCACTGAGCTATATCCTCGGCCCTGAAATTCTTTAATTTTAATTAAATTAAATTTAAAAACATTTCAAACCAGTTACTGAAACTTCTTTTAAGAATTTTTTATAAAGCTTGAGTCTGTGAATTTACCTTTTCAACTGTAAATTTTATGAAACCTAAGTACAGATCAAATATTTCCAGTGAAAATTTAGTGTCTAGAACTATGAGATGTGATCAAAATATGATGAATTTTAAATTTTCAAAATTTGTTACAGTAAAAGACACATTAATGCCTCTCAAAATACTGGATTTGAACACAATCTACCCCATCATTTTTGCCACCCCTTCGGCAGTTCTGGAAATCCTCTCTCTTGAATGTCTTAATTATGGTGTCCTGTCTGCCTTGGTGTTCTGAATTGACTTAAAACATTTACTTTTCACAATGATTTTGACTTTGGGGAAGAGTCAAAAGTCATGTAATGCCAGATTGGTGAATACGGAGAATGAGGGCACACTATATTTTATAAGCCTGCTTTCTGTTGGATGCCACTTGGACGCAGCATTCATCGTATTTCTGATCACACCTTGTAGGGTTTTCTAGGGAAAGTTGGTAGACTACAAAAGCTTGAGACTCATTTTACCTATCCTGTTAACATGATGTTTTATGTGGATGGGTTTATGATGATTAAGGGTTAGAAAATAGGCTTTAATAAGAGCAAGTTAATTGAGAACCTATCTTGGCCTGTGTTAATCAGAACAATTTTCAAGTTCATTTTTACCCACGCAGAAACCATTGATTCTCCCAGGAACAAAGAACTGCAGGAGTGCTTTGTCATTTGTGTCTGTTTGATCCTTTCACCTTTTCTCCAGGCAGAAATCTCAGTGAGTGTCAGCATGGATTTCATTTGCTGGTGGTAAGGACTATAAAGTAATCCAACCAGAGGGGAATTCCATTGCATTGGAAACATTAATCCTCTCAACCCTACCAGCTCCAAGTGAATTTTTTGAGTCCCTCCTTCAACATTTTTGCTAAACTTCTGAGATCTTCCCCTTTGTTAATTCTAGTATTGCCCGCCACATGTTAGGACTGTCGGCGCAGCTCCTGAGAAGGCTTGACTTGTGTGCAGTGGCGTGCCGTCACAGTGTGGTTTGCAGGTTGCTCTATGAAGATGCAGAGAGAATTATAATCCATTCTAGTAATTTCAGTACCCGAGTGAGTTTCAGATGGAAAAGCCATACTCATGCCACAATCCTCTCAGTTTTAGAGCTGCATGTTGTTTCAAGAAAAAACAGGTAAAATACTAATTATACCAAGATGCTCAGAAACTGTTGAAAGTTTTGTTTCACAGGAAGAACTGAATTTCTACTGGCTTTTTATCTTAATAAGTTTTCATTAAAAAACTAATAACTCAGCTGTGCCCCCCCCCATACATACACACTGGGAATTGAATCCAGGAACTACTCAGCTATACCCCTAGCCCTGTATTATTTTTTATTTTGAGACAAAGCCTCACTAAATTGCCCAGGCTAGCCTGGAACTTGTGGTCCTAGTAGCTAGGCTTACAGGTGTGTGTCATCCACCCAAATCCATCTAGGTTCTTGAGTATTCTACTCTTATCTCTTTCAGGGCACTTTATGTGTAGACTTTCATCATGAGGACTGCAAATTTTAGAAGTGTTAGAGGTAGAAGATGTGCTGTGGAGAAAGAAGGCAGCACTGGGGTTGAGAATGTTCGTTTCATCTAGAGTTAGTTATATGGCTTGTTTAAGGATCTTGTTAACCCTTCAGCCTCAATTTCCACATCTGTCAAGTCAGTTTCGTGCTAGTTCTGGAGACTCCTGGAGTGTTAGGAGTATATAATGACATGTCACAGAAGGGCTTTAATCTTGGTTAAGAGCCCTTGCAGGTTCACACTTTCTAGTATAGTTGTTTAGGGTCCCAAGATTTTATTATGAAGTTAGCTGCTTGGAGGTAAAGGCATTTCTTCAAGTTATAATCACTTGATAGTGCGATGTGCAAAATTCAAAGACCTACCCATGAGTAGTAAGTAGCAAGATTGCTTTGGGGAAAAAAGTGTGTCCCAGAGGCCATTGTCCAATAATATCGGTGCTGCTTTTGTTGCAGCCCTGACAGCCACAAAGGGGCTCATTCCCCTCCCCCAGGAAACAGTAGCCTCCCAATCTTCAGACCACTTGCTATAGGAGACCCATTTTTGAGTGGGAGAAGGATGTGTGGGGCCTGAGCCTATAGACACAGATACACAGACACAGACACAGCGCTTCTAGGCATGAAGTGCCAGCCACACACGTCTAGTGCAGCTGGTGCCCAGGACAAGAGTTCTGTGCAGAGCTCCAGAAAGGGAGGGTAAGCAGCCTTCCTGGCGTGACCACGGAGAAAATTGTAGGAGGTCACCTGAGTGTGACTGTTAGGTCAGAGAGTCATCATTCAGAAACTATTACCTTGGTAATCCCCGTTTTATGGTTAAAGGTAGGATGATGGTAATTTACTCAGGAGGGTAGGACAATTAGTGAATTGATTAGTAAGGTCTCTAAAATCTGTTTGAAAGACAGTTTTTTACTGTATGTCTTGATTTATTCTATTTATGTCTTAGTTTAAGGCTGTGATTTTCACCCTCAGCTTTGAAAATTGCAGTGACCTAGGAAGTTTACTAATGCCTGACTCCTAACCCCATGTACTCTGATTTACTTGGATACTAGAATTTTTTTTAAGTCTCCCTGGAAAATTCTGATTTGCAGTCAAGATTCAGAGTACCTGATTTAAAGTGTTTCCTAAATTCTTAGCTGATTCTGAGTCCCTGAAGTATGTGGAAATTAAGGCATAGTTCTCATATACTATTAAGCATTAGTAGTTTTAATGAAGACATAGGATCTTATGTGAAATATGATATTAGTCTTAACAACAAGGCTATAAAAGTTTCACGAGTTTCCCTGTTACTTCAAGCTGCTTAATTTCTGTTAATCACTGTCATCATCGTGTACCACCCTACCAATCTTTCTCCGTCCTATATTTCATTCTTATTCTGTAGTTTGTTTTAGAATGGTATTAATTCCAATGGCACTTTTGTACTACTGTTCACCTTTTCAGCAAAACTTGCTTTGGTAATTACTTGTCAAAAAACAAAACCAGCAGGTCTTTCTGACCATGACCACAGACAGGGAAAGGGAGGAAGCCTTTTCTGATAAGGAGTCTTGTGTCTAAGAATCAAGGATGTTGATGTTTTTGACAAGTATAGTTTAAAAAAGCTCACCGAGATGGTTGTTACTTCTGGAATTTTTCTCTAAAAGTGGAAACACAGATGTGCAACATTCCTGATCAGTGTATAAGGTTGTTTATATCCTACTTTTAGGATCATGGGACATGAGATAGGGAAGGATACCTTCTGCCTTCACTTCTCAGTCACGTAAGAAGGTTGCTGTTAATCTTCAATCTTGTTTTCAATTATTAGATTACCATTTTACATCAAGACAGGTTTATTTATTTATCAAGCTACTGGGGAATTAAACCCAGGACCTTTGCACTGAGCTGCATCCCCCAGTCACTCCCCCTACCATTTTTAGACAGGGTCCTGCTAAGTGGCCCAGGCTGGGCTCAAACTTCTGATTGTCCTGCCTCAGCATCCTACAGTGCTGGGATTACAGACATGTACCACCATGCCTGGTAAGCCAGATTTAATTATTAAAGCATGCCTTTAAAAGTAATGCTTCCTGTGGGACTTCTTAAATTCTTCATCATAATCAGATGCCTTGCCTTTATGGGGATCTTTTGATTTAAGAGTTATAATAATGTAGAAGAGAATTAAAATATTGAAGAATCCACCCCCCGCCCAAGGGATTGAACTCATAACCTCACGCTTGCCAGGCAGGCACTTAGGCCACTGAGCCAAATCCCTGGCCCTTGTCTTTTTGAGACAGGGTCTCACTATGCCATTCAGGCTGGCCTTGAGCTCACTTTGTAGCTCAGACTGGTCTCAAACTCACAATGATCCTCCTGTCTCAGCCTCCCGAGTGCTGGGATTACAGATGTGAGCCACCACACCTGGCTCATCTCATTTATTTTTGAAATACCATAATATGACAGTAAAATTTGGTTTCTCAGGCAGTGACTCTGAGATGTCAACTCATTTCTTTTACATTGCTTTTTAAAGTGTGATATTGGTTGGTTTTGTTGAAAATTATTTTGGTGGTAAACATTTTCCAAAGAATAAATCTTTTCCAGATTTAATTTATGCTTGTTCCTGTAGGTATACTTTACAGGGCTTTTTCTAGTTCTATTTGTTTCTCAGGCTGAAGTAACCCAGGAATTAATCTGACCTGTGTAGAGCTGGGGAATTTCTTCAGTTTGACCATGGAAGTGGCTGTAACCTAGCCTACCTCCTCACTGCCTGGCGGGTGGGGTTGGGGGGATCAGTTTCTAGGCTTTACACAAACCGCCGAGTGGCTTGGCCAGGCCAGCAGTACTGTGGTACAAAGCACAGAGCATCTTTCAGTACGCTTCTGATTACTCACATTTGAATTAGAACATAAGCCTTCTCCCCTAGCTCTGCTTTCTGGTTTTTAAAACCTGAAGTTTCTTATTAAGGCATGGGTGGTCTACTTAAGCTATAGACATTTTATAAAGATAAATCACAAGACAAAACATCTTTCTAATTTTAAAGGAGGTCTGAGTTGCCTTCCCCCAACCTTCCTTACCCACCAGCTCGCTGGGGCTGTGGGTTTGAACCAAGCTTCTCTTCCTCGAGACTTCTATGATATTTCAGTTAAGTAAATAAAAAACAGCCTTGAGTGATACTGCAGCAGAAAGAGGAAACCTACTGGAGGAGGTGAGGGGACTGCAGGTCTACGAGGCCAGAGAAAGGAAATGAAGGGATGAAGGAATTCATAGTTACTGTGCAGGTCCCGAGCCCTTTGGGCCACTATTGTCTGCAGGCATCTGACCTTCAAGCTTCTCAGTCCCTTGAGTCCTGTGGCAGTTCCCACCCAAGGGCTCGCTCGGTGAGTGATGTACGAGAATGGTCACATGACAGGGGTACATGCCTGCAAGGTCTCTCTCATTTGTGGGGAGAAATTGAGAGGCATCCCTAATGGCACCCTTGATAGGAGTAAATAGCAACTCTCTCAGTTCATTACTTGTTAGCCCCAGGCAGGGACAATGCAGATTGGCTAGTTGTAATAGCCGAACCATTAAAGGGAATAGCATTAGTGGAGGAGAAAGCAGCTAATAAAGAACTGAACTTGGCTACTTTGTGGTGCCCGGGATACAAGCTGCTGCTAATTTTAAGTACCTATTTTTTTCTGCTGCTAGAAATAAGAAAAAAGGATTTAGTGACTGTCTTTCAAAGGTGGTTCAAAAGCTTAGGGGCATTTCTGGGTAAATCCAACAGCAAGGCTTTACGTTTCCCAAAGGGACACCTGATAGTTCTGTGTAAGTAAAGCCACGCCACCTTTCCTCTGCTGAAGCCTACTGTCAGTAGCACATGTACTTTCATGGTCTTTCCAGGAGTGGTGAGCTGCTGAACTTGTCTGATCTCTGCTTTGAGCAGAAGCAATCACTTCCATGAGGGCAGGGTTTAAGGGTGTTGTCTGGGGCTATGGAATAACGTGAATTAAATGTTCCCATCCAGGTCTGAAGCTTACAACCTTGCTTGCATGTGCATCCGCACTGGGTTCTAGCCAAATGAGCTAGCTATTCATGCATCTTTAAAGCTGGGCCTACTCCATAGTACTATCTGGAAACCACAAGTCTGGCATTAAAAGGAATCCCAGCTTTAGATTCTGCTTATTATTTATGTTCAGAAATATCTAAGAAATTCAGAAAGGAAAAAAAAAGAAAAAGAATTTCATGGCATCTCGGGAATGGAAAGGATCTTAATTTAAATGTTTTGAAATTGGAACAATAATGAAAGCTATTTGAGTTTTTGCCTTGATACTCCTAGTTCTACAAGCTGGTGCTTTTTCAGATTATTTTCAGCAGAACCCTAGTATCCAACAAGGGGACCGTGGAGATTAATCGAAAGAAAAGGGGCTCATGGTGTTCATGTTATATTTGGATTGCTCCAACCACAACATAACGAATAAGCTTCGCCTTATTAGGGGTATAACATTGAATGGAAGCAGAATCTTGAAGTTATAAAGGAATCTTCATGAGCTCCTTCCCAGTGCAGAAATTCTTTTTAGAGCAACCTCTGTACCTTCACTCCAGTTAGTGTAGGGGGAATAGTAAATCCCACACATACTTGGAGGAAAGCTTTTTTTTAGGGTACAGGTCTACATTGCTGGCCCTGCCTTTTGTGATTATACAAGTGCTACGGTCTGGATAAGGACCCCTCAAAGGCCCGTGTGTTTAAGGTTTGTTCCGGAGAGTGGTCCCTTTCGGGGAGGTGGTAGAACTTTAAGAGGTTGCACCTAATAGGAGGCCTTTAGGTCATTGGGGGGGGGCGTTCCTTGAGGGTGACAGTAGCATAACAGCCCTTTCCTTTTTCTCTCTTTCATTTCTTTGCCACCATGGAATGGGTGGTTTGCTCCACCATGCACTCTTCCCATGATGAACTACCTTGCCACAGCCCCAAAGCAATGGGGCCAATTGATCGTGGACAGGAAACTCCCAAATTGGGGGCTGAAATAAGCTTTTCCTCTTTAGAGGTTGATCTGAATTTGTTACAGTAATGGAAAGTTAATACAGCAAATAAGCCTTAACTCTTCTTACACTTTTCCTTTTGAAGAGATCTCAAGGACCCGCTGAGTTTTTCCACTACACTGGTCACATACATCCTTAGTGCCTTCACCTCTGCCCATTAGGGAGTGTGTGTCATTAAGCCATCAGAGAGGCCTGGCGTGGATAGAAACCACTGTGATATTTGGAAGAGGACTTAGCTCCGTGGTACAGAGATCTGCATGCTCTAGGCACCAAATACATGTTGACAGGGTCCTTTTCTCCTTGTGACTCCTATTTATCTCACCTGTATGTTTAGATTTGCTGCTTTTGGATAAATGGAAAGGAGTTGAAGAAGAAAATGGCTTCTTGTTGTTAAAGCATTAGGGAGAAAAAGTAATATATTTGTACTCAACAATATCCAAGATGAGATTTCTATACAAGGTGAAGTTATCATATCCCCAGGCTGCCTGTAAATGCCATAGTGGCCCTACTGACTGATTCCTGGAGTAAATACACATCTTTGGATGCATTCTAATGCTTCTCTCATGAGGGCAGAAATTCTCTCATACATCGTATTTAGTCCTTTTCCTCCACCTAAGTGCATTTACACCCTCAATCTGTGCTCTCCATAGTATAAGTGACAATCTTAAGAAAGTAGACACCATTGGTTTAGGTGGCTGCTGAGTGACCCTTAGAGGCCCTGCTGGAATTCTGTGAGGAGTGAGGATGAATACAAAGCAATATTCCTTATTCCAGGCTTGGCCTTATCTCTTGGAATTCCCCAAGTCATGAGGTTATTGTTCAATGGGCAATATTACTAAAATGCGATTTCTTGTTTTCCTCGTTAGTAGAAGCAGGAAGTGGAGTAAGACCAGCCTGTGCCTAAAGACCAGCTATACCATCTTTTCAGCTGGTGACTTGAACAGGTTGCTTAAGCCCTGTGATCTTCAGATCAGGTACCTTTCTGTGGAATGAAGATAATGATACCTTCCTTACTGTGTTATTGTGAGGCTGAAAGGAAATACAGACTCCTTGGAAAGCACATACCTTGTACTCTTTAGTGCCAGCTTCCTTTCCTGATGGTTACAGTGATTGTATTTTCCAACCAAAATTGGGACATGTGTTCAGAGAGGTCTAAGTATTTGTGAGTACTCATGTGTATTTACATGGGTAAATTGACACAGATTTTTTTTCTCTACCACCCTACCCCAGGCCCTCCATAGAATTTTAAATATTGGAATCATTGTGTAAGTTCTTGACTTAAAAATTATGTGATTGCTAATGCCTGATAAGTGTAGGTCTAGTTCATAATGAGCACAGATAAATACTGAAGTATTTCTTAAATCATAGGAGGAAAAAATATCTCAGTGACCTTTCACAGCAGGGCTTGATTGCAGGTCCTACCCTCTTGTTCCCCCTCCCCCAGCTCACTGTGCATAGATAATAGATCTGGATAAAAGAAAAACTTAAGATACATTGATTTAATCGTGACCACTTGAGAGATGCAGTATACTGTTTTTTTGATTTTACAATGTCACTTGTCATAGAGGTGAAGCAAGGTGAAGTTTCCACAAACTTCATGTCCTGAAACATCTTCATAAACTTTCAGAAAAAAGGGACCCTACCCTGGTGCTGCCAGGCTCCTAAGAGCAGCCTTGCGCTGCCAGCATTGAGAGCAGCCTGACTTGGGTGTCCTCTCCTGGTGCTCCCAGGCTGAATGGGCCATGTGGGTAACCTAGGGAGGAAGCTCCAGAGCCCAGGAATGTGCTTCCCACCCACCCTCATTTCCACAGGGTTCTCCCACTGTTTTTTTCTGAAAGTACTAATATACATCTTGCAAGCGTATTAAAAGCCAGACACCATGTGGGTTGTAAAAATTTCCAGAGATGTTTCTCTTTGGAGGGGCCTTGATCCCTCAGAAGAAAGCCAACTTGGCTCCCTGCTTTAGGTATATTCTGGAACCTCCTGGGGACAGGAAGAAATTGTCACAACTTCACTTCTGGATCTGGTTTTCTTTCTCC
>RJWT010035485.1:0-13457 GCA_004365215.1 Cuniculus paca | reverse complement strand
AAGAAAAAGAAAAACAGAGCTGTTCTAATAATTGGAAGATAGAAGTGACCTAGATTTTTGCCATTAACCCACTTAAATTGTGTTTATATATGGTGCTTTACCTTTAGCCTTTATTTGACTTTGTCTAAGCATTACTTTCTGACTGTGTCATTCTTCAAACCCCTGGTACCATCCTCCATCCTCTGTCAGGTCTGTATCAGTGACCTAAAAGTTGGGTGAAAGAGTCCTAATGGCACATCTGGGCCATCAGACAGTTTAAAAGTAAGGGGCATAAAATAAGAAACATTAACTAAACAAAACTTTAAAAATACTGCAAAGGCTTCCAATAAGAGCAGCAAATTAAGTTTCTCAGTGACATTTCTCTAACACCCTAAGGAAATTAAAATTAAGATGGCTGAAGTTTCATTGACAGCAAAGTTTTCTGTGGAACCCAGGGACCACACTTAACAGGTTGAAGTTTTACCTCACAGACAAAGGTTCTTCAGTTTTTAATTTCCAAATAAAGAATGTGGTTAGGATAAAATTTACTTCAAAGAATGCAGATACTGACAGTTTCCAATTCTGCAACTTCTGCTGATTCGCTAACCATCTCAAAAGATTTATTCCTTACTGATAACTCCTTGCAATAGCCCTCTAGCTAACGAACATATGCAGTCCAATGTCTGGAAAAACCTTCAGCACTGTTCTAAATTCATTCAAAACAACTTGGATAACTAACAGAGTCAATCAAAAATTGTTCAAAACAAGTTACAGTACTTTAAACCCCATTGTTTCATCAAACTCAGTCCTTCTTACCCAGTCCTGCTTACCTTTGCTTGGTTTCTAACTGAGCTTGGCTTGTGATTTGCAAATATACTTTTCACTAGAATAAAACTGTCTTTTTATTTTAATCTCATATATGATTTCTCATTTTAAAGTCTATTCTTTTCACAGTTTAGAGATTTGTATAGATGATACTGTCTTTCTAGATTGAAACTCCCTTTTTTTTAGTAGAACTTCTGATTTCTCCTTTAGCCTTAAAGTTTAATTCCCTTCTATCAGTGTCTTAGTTATATGAGTTTCTTAGTTATTACTCTTGCTGTGAGGCCAAAATGCCCAACATCCACAATTTAAAGAGAAGTTTATTTTGGCTCAGTTTGTAGAGGTTTCAATTCATAGCCAGCTGGCTCCAAGGCAGGGCAGTATTGCACAAGGACATGGCATAGGAGAAACAGTCCACAGCAAAGCAGGCAGGAAGCAGTGAAGCAGCAAGCAGCAGCAGCAAACCTGCCTTCACTCTCTTCCTCTATTTGTCATCCAGGCTATAAGGTTATTGACTGGTGACACCTGCGCCCAGGGTAGGGAGTCCATTATCTATACCGAGAGCTAAGCTGGACCAATGAGTGAACTACTTGAGTACCAGGCAACCTTAATCCCTAGATCCAGCCAGCTCCGAAAAGACCTACTTGCAAGTGCATGAGACTTTGGAGGGACCTCTAGATGTAAGCCATAATATCTAGATATTAAACCATGACAATAAGACATGCCATTAAGGGCTGGGCATCTAGCTCAGTGGCCTAAGCACCTGCCTGGCAAGCACAAGATCATGAGCTCAATCCCCGGTGCCACAAAAAAAAGAAAAAAAAAGACATGCCATTTACATTCTTCTGTGACATGCTGCTTTATATGTGGAACAGGCAACTATCTAAATAGCATTTCTAGGCATACCATTCTCCCAGTTTCTATCTCATGTGCTTTTCTCTAAATTTCCACAACCACAGTGGATTTCTATGACTTTATTTGACATTTTTCTCTCTCTCTCTCTTTTTTTTTTTTTCTTCAAAATGGCTTCTTCACTGTCTTCTGTTCTGGAATTCTTAGGGCCCATAAATTGAAAACTAATGATTGAGCAAGGGATTACTGTCCTTTAATTTAATGGTTAAAAAGTATGTACATCAGAAATACTGCTAGTAAGTTACATGTCAAATTTTTTCATTTATGTGTGCTTTGGCTATGAGCAATAAATAAAGCTAAATTTAAAAGACTTCAGAATTTAGGTTAAAGCTAAAAAATGAGATTAGCAGTTGAATGTGAGGAGTTCAGAAATGAGAATAACTTTTGTGGAAACAGATGAGCAGTAACTAAGACCAATCTGAGTTGGGTAGAGTTGAAAAAATATTGGTCCATTTAGATGAGAACATAAACTACAATAAGAATATTTTGTGCATTTTGAAGGCAAGTGTGTCTACAAAACAAAATCTAAGGAAACGTTCTCATAGGAATGCTCAGAGATTAGGAATAAATTATGTTGATGTACTATTTCAATGGGCTCATAATCTATTTCATTTCAGTGTTAACCTGCATTTTTGTGAATAATTTAGGTATTTTTGATTAATGTAATAAGCAGTAGAAATCTTACTAATTATATTCAGTGCTTTGAAAATGTCCTACAATGGCCAGATTGTGGCATAGAAAAAGTATGGGGGTGGACTTTATTGAGACGAAGAGCCTTTTTAAGCAGCAACCAAACACTTTTTAATTTTGACCCACTGGATGATATGAAGGTTTCTGACAGATATTGTTAAGTATAAGAATTTATCTGCTTCCACTTGCTAACAAAGTCCTGAGGAGCTCATTGTTAACATTAAAAACAGCTATTTCAATAGATGGTGCTTATGATTGCTTAGGACAATCAAGTGCATGCACGTGAAATTTCACACTCTGGTAAAAGCATAAATTGTCCACTTCCTCCTAATTAAAGAACAGAGTCATTCTGGAGATTGGGCAGGTGGAAAGCATGAAGAGAGAAGATGGGGAAAAGAATCAAGACACAGTTAACACAAACAAATCTTTTACAAAGTTTTGCTGAAGAGTAAAGCTGTGAAATTGGGTGATATTTAAAGAGGAGAAAGAGATCAACCAAATAGTGTTTTTAAAGAAATATAGCAATAATTATGCTGTATATCTATTAGAATTGTTCTGCAGAGATGGTCTGGTGGTACACACCTGTAATCCAGTACTCAGGAGACTTTTGAGGCAGGATTGCTGCGAGTTCAAGGCCAGACCAAGCTACATAGTGAGTTCAAGGTCAGTCTGTACTGCATAGCAAGACCCTGTCTCAAAACAAAAGTTTATAGAACTGCAAAGAGAAATATATGGCATTCTTACATCTGAAGACATTAACACCCCTCTATCAGAAATGGACCAGTATAGCAGGTGGAAAATCAGTAAGGATATATTGAATTCAACAACACCATCAGTCAAGCAAATGTAATGACGTTTATTGACTACTTTATCCAAAAACAGAAGAATACAAATCCTTCTCAAACTTACATGGAACATTCACCAAAGTAGACCATATTGCCAGATGCATACAACATGAACTTCTGTGTCAATGTAGAATAAACTCTCTCCACCATAACTAAATATACCTACTATCTTAGTTACTTTTCTCTCACTGCTGAGCTAAAATACCCAACACCCAAAATTAAAGGAGGAAAGGTTTATTTGACTCACAGTTTGTAGAGGTTTCAATCCATAGTTGGCTGGCTCCGAGATAAAGTGGCATGGCAGACAAGCATCACAGAAGAGAAACAGTACAAGGTGGGTAGAAGGTAACAAAGTAACAAGGAAACCACAGCTCTTTCTAACCCTTATATCTTATCCAGACTAGGACAGCTAGCACTCACACCCTTAATCTCAGTGCCCTTGATCTTAGCATTGTACTGTGAATCAATTCCAGTGTCACACACACTATATCCAACCACCTCTGAAAAAGCCCCATGTCCCCCTCCTTCTTTTGGGGGACATCTAAACACAATCCATAACACCAACATTTTATGTTTTTATGAACAGTGGAACTCCATTTTGGGAAATGAGGGAAATAATTGTTCTTTTATATATTCACCATGCTTACTGGGCAGAACTGACACTTGACCATGAACACTAAAATAGACTAGAATGGAAATACTATAGAGGTTAGAACAAGCAGGCAAGAAATCTGTGCACCTGTATGTATGCATGTGTTTAACAGATATGGAGAAAATGGGGAAGATCATTCTACGTGACTTTTCTTTGTAGGAAGAATAGACTGATCAGTAATTACTGACTGTCCATGAGAGCTCTTTAGGGAAATATTATCTTTATTCCTTTAGGTATGGCTTTCAGTGGATGGTGGCAACACTTTTAAATTAATAGCTGACTTTTACGGTGATGTGATAAAGAAGACTCATCATTCTTTTTATACTTCAGATGTCACTTTTATTTCCCAAAGCGGAAAGGTTTACTTGACAAAGGCAGGTAAGGAATTTACTTTTATTGATCTAAGCACTACATGCAAAATAGGGATTAGAAGACATATGAAATACAGCCTTATTAATCAACTAGTCCGATGGTCTCACTTAGAGGAGAACAGAATCAAATTCAACGGTTAGTTTCAATATTGACCTTATGAGGAAATTTGATTTGGTTCTTGTCCAGTTCAATTTGCAACCAGAATCATGGAGAGAATTGAGTTGATACACACCAAGTTACCACTATATCTATCTTTTTTTTTAAATTATTTATGCTTTCAGTTTTTCATGTAAGACAAGTTATGCAATGTTAAAGTTTGTGTCTCTGATTTATTTCATTTGACATTGTGGTCTCCAAGTGCATCCATTTTCCTAAAAATGACCCAAATTTATCCTTCTTTATGGCAGAGTAGTGCCCCACTGTGTGTAAATACCACATTTTGTTTATTCATTCATCTGTTGATCATCTGCTTTAAAGGTTTAGTTATTATGAGTTGTGCTGCTATAAACATGAATGTGCGTGTATTTCTGTGATAATGCTGTCAAGAAGGGGAATAGTGAGGTGGAATGGAATTTCTACTTTGAGTTTTTTGAAGCATCTCCATAGTGACATTCAAAGTGATTTTACCAGTTTACATTTCCTCTGACAAAGCAGAAGGGTTCCTTTTTCCTCACAACCTTGCCACCATTTGCTATTCTTTGTTTTCTTGATGACAGCCATTCTTTCTAGAGTAAGAGAGAACCTAGATATTGTTTTAATTTGCATTTCTCTGGTGGCCATAGATGTTGAACATTTTTTATGTATTTATTGATCACTTTTACTTCTGGGAAGTGTCTGTTCATTTCAGTTACCCGTTTTTTAGTTGGTTCTTTTATTTTGGGAGGTGTGATTTTTTTTAAATTCTTCTAGATATTAAAGGAGCAACTGGCAAAAATACTGGTCCACTCACTCTGTAGGTTGTCTTTTCATTCTGTGGATTGTTTCCTTTACTATACAGAAGCTTTTTAATTTGATACAATCCCATTTGTTGATTCTTGATGCTATTTCTTATGCAATTAGTGTTCTGTTTAGAAAATCCTTTTTTTTCCCTCAAATCCTTTTCTGTGCCCTTGTCTTCAAGAGTTTTACCTATTTTATCTTCTAGCAGATTGTTTCTGTTTTAATATCTATGTCTTTGATTCATTTTAATTTTATTTTGGTACATGCTGATAGATATGGATCTACAATCAATCTTCTGCATGTGTATAACCAGTTTTCCCAACACCAATTGTTAAACAGGCTATCTTTCCTCTAACATATGTTTGTGGTCCCTTTGTCGAAGGTCAGTTGCCTTAATGTGCCTGAAGATTTTTCTTCATCTTCTTTTCTGTTTCACTGATTCTCACGTCTATTTTAGTGCCAGTACTATGCCAGTTTTATCAATGTAGCTTTGTAGTATAACTTGAAATCCAGGATTGTGGTGCTTCCTGCTTTGTTTTTGTTAACCAGAATTTCTTTTGCTATTGTGAGTCTCTTTTGGATCCAAACAAAATTAGGATAATTTTTTCTAGCTCTGTGTGGAATGCTTTTGGTATTTTGATTGGGATTACATTAAATCTATATATCAATTTTGATAATTTGATTATTTTGACAGTGTTAGTTCTGCCTATTAAGGAACAGGAAATATCTTTTCTCTGTCTTTTTTTTTTTTTTTCTTGTGTTGAGAGACAGGGTCTCGTTGTGTAGTTCAGACTGGCCTGGAACTCACTACACAGCCTAGGCTGGCCTCAAACTCACAGTGATCCTCCTGCCTCAGCCTCCCAAGTGCTTGCTTGGATTACATGCATGCACCACCATGCCCAGCCATCTTTTCATTTTCTGATGTCCCCTTTAATCTCCTTTTCAGAGCACTATAGATTTCATTGTAGAAATTTTTCACTTCCTTGGTTAGGTTAATTCCTATGTTTTTCATTTTTCTCGATACTATTGTGAATGATACTATTTTCCTAATTTCTTTCTCAGTAAGTTCACTATTGATTTTTGTGTATTGATTTTGTATCCCACTACATTGCTGAATTTATTAGTTCTAGAAGTCTTTTGGTAGAATTTTTTGGATCTTCTATGTAAAAGATCGTGTCATCTGCAAATGATGATAATTTGACCTTTTCCTTTCCTGTACTTATCTCTTTTTTTTTTTCTCTTGCCTGATTGCTCTGGCTAAAGTTTTGAGTACTATATTGAACAGGAGTGGTACGAGTGGAAATCTTTGCCTTGTTCCCTATTTTAGAGGGAAATTGCTCAGCTTTTCCTCATTTAATATGATGTTGGCGGTAGGTTCATCATAAATGGCTTTTATCAGGTTGAGATAAAGTCTTTCTATACCTATTTTCTTCAAGGTTTTTTCATGATTGGATGTTGGATTTGTCAAAAGGTTTTTCTGAGTCTATTGTGATAATTATATGATTTTTGCCCTTCTGCTTGTGTGATATATTACATTTATTTGCATATTTTGAATTATCCTTGTATCCCTGCGGTGCAGCCTACTTGATCATAATGTGTGATCTTTTTGATGATTTGTTGCATTCTCTTTGCCAGTATCTTGTTGAGGATTTTTATGTCTATGCTCATGAAAGAGATTGACCTGTAGTTTTGTTAGGTAGGTTTTTGTCTGGTTTTGAAATCAGTGTAATGTTAGCTTCCAGGAATGAATTAGATGAACTTCTTCCCTCTCAGTTTCACTAAAATGTTTTAGGCATATTGGCATTATATCCTCCCTGAAGTTCTCATTGAACTCAGCAGTGAATTCAACAGTGCTTTTATTAATTCATGGGATTTTTATTACTGCCTCAATTTTATTGCCTGTTATTGAATAGTTCAGTTTTTATGTCTTCTTGGTTCAGTTTTGGTAATTTAAATATGTCTAGGAATCTGTCCATTTCTTTTAAGATTTTCTGATTAGTTGTAATATGGTTTTTCTTAATAGTTACTTACTGATTAGTTGTAATACAATTTTTCTTAGTAGCTACTTACTAATGATCTTCTGAATATCAGCATTATGAGTTTGCTACTTTTCTTTATAATTGTATTAATATGACTCTTTTCTTTCCTTCTTTTGGTAAGTTTGGCTACAGATTTGTCTATTTTGTTTATTCTTTCAAAGAAGCAGCTCTTTAATTTATTGATTCTTTGTTTTGGGGGAAATTGTTTGTTTGTTTGTTTGTTTGTTCTCAATTTCATTAACTTCTGCTCTGATCTTTATGATCTCCTTCCTTGTACTAGGTTTGGATCATTCTTGATTTTCTATTATCTTGGGTGTATTATTAGGTTATTTATTTGTTATTTATTTGCTCACTATGTTTTTCTAATATGAGCATTCACAGCAATCAACATCCCTCTTGGGACTGCTTTCATTGTGTTCCATGGGTTCTAGTATGTTGTATTGGCATTATCATTGAATTCTAAGAACCATCTAATTTCTTATTGATTCCTTCTGTGACCCATTGAGTGTTCAGAAATATATTATTTAATATCCAGGTGTTTGTAAAATTTGTTTTCTTTCATGTTGCTTTGTAGTTTCAGTGCACTATGATCTGACAGTATACACTGGAAGATTTTAATTATTTTATATTTATTTAAGCAGGTTTTATGTACTACTATGTGGTCAATTTTGAAGACTGTTCTGGATGTTGCTAAGAAGAATGTATCTACTGTTGTACTAGGGTGGAACACTAGTGGATCTATTAAGTTCATTTGTTTGAAGGTGAGGTTCACATATGATATTCATTAATTTTTGTTTAGTTGATCCATTTATGAAAGTAGGGTATTAAGGTGGTTTGCTATGATCGTGTGTGTGTCTATTTGATCTTTTATGTCCAACAGTGTTCATTTTATGAAGTTGGGTGCCTGAGTATTAGGTGCATATATACTTATAATTGTTATCTCTTCCTGTTGCATTGATCTCTTAATATGTAGTGACTTTCTTTGCCTTTTCTGAACAGTTTTAGCTTGAAGTTTACTTTGTCTAAGAATAAAATTGCTATCCCTGTTTGCTTTGAGGATCCTTTTTTCATCCTTTCAGTGTTTTTTTAGGTTTTTTTGTTTTATTTTGTCTATAAATTTCTTTTTTGGGTTAGGTGAGTCTCTTGTATGCAGCAAACCATTTAGCTTTGTTTTTTATCCAATTCACTAATCTGTGTCTTTTAATTGGGAGATTGCAGCCATTTAAGCTATTTCTGAAAGGTATCGACTTATTCCTGTCATTGTGTTATTTTTCAGTTGTCAAGTCCTTTATTTTTCCCTTTTTGTTTAACTGCTCGCCCTGCTTGACGTATTCATTCCATAAGACTTTTTAGCGTTATTGACTTCATTGTCTCTGTTTAGGATATTCCTGAGTAATTTTTTTTTTGGAGTGCTAGTTTGGTGTCATGAATTTCCTAAGATGTTCTTTGTTATAGAGTGTCCTTATTTCTCCACTGATTTTCAGAAATAATTTTGCAGCATATATTAGTCTGGGTTGAAAGTTATTTTCATTTAGAGCTTGAAACACTTCACTCCAAGCTCTCCTGGCCATTAAAGTTTGTGTAGAAAAGCATGCTGCAATCCCAATGGGTTTATTTTTATAAGTGACTTTTTTTTTAACTTTTCTCTAATAGCTTTTGAGATTCTGTCTTTGTGTTGGATTTCTGGATTTTGACTATGTTTCATGGGGAGCTTCCTTTTTTAAGTGTAAGAAAAAGGCCTTTAACATGTTTTTAATACCAAAATACACACAATTTTCCACAACCAAATGCTATTTTCCCCCAACTGGAAATTCTCAAATCTCTATTTTAGTATATCCCTCTGTCAAAATAAAAAGGTGAATTTCACATTTTAAAATCTGTGATAGCACTTAGTATTCCCAGAAGGATCCTGACCTTCCATCATGTGAAATTGAGACACAATAGGCACGTTGAACATGTTGGATTTTTGGCGGTCATTTTACATCTTAGCAGGGCATGGTGACACCATGATGCTCAGCAGACACAGTGTGTTACTCTCCTGGTTAACAGTCACCAGTACTCTGCTTGAAGCCCAAGACATTTAGCAACTGGCAATTGTTAACAATATCTATAATTTCTAAAACTCAGGTAATTATGGCAGGCAGACGCTCTACACATCAGCCTGGCTCAGGTGCAAAGGTTGATACTTCAAAGGTATCAAAGGCATCAGAAATGCTAGTCTGAGTGTGCCAGGGACCTAGGAACCCTGGGCAATGTCACAGGAGGAGGAGGAGGAACAGCTTCATGGAAGAGGTCCTTCCCCCACAGTGTCCACATTACACTGCCTGGCCAGACACACTCTTGTGGTTGTGCAGTGTGTGTGGCACATGCTGCCGGTGTGGCCATGAATGGACCACTTGGTTCACATAGGGCACTGTCTGCTGTGCACAGAGGGAGCTTTTTTTTTTTTCATCGTAATCATTTGGCATTCTCAACAAATCTATGAAAAAAATGTCCGACATACCCAACCATTAGAGAGATGCAGATTAAAACAGTGCTAAGATTTCATCTCACTCCAAAAAGACTAGGAATCACCAAGAAATCAAATGCCATCATGGCTGTGGTCAAAAAGAAACTTTCCTACATTGTTGGTAAGAAGGTAAACTATACAGCCATTGTGGAAATCAGTATGGAGGTTTCTCAAAGAACTAAAATTAGAAATTTCATGTGACCCATGTATTCCCTTTCTACATGTCTCCCTCAGAGTTTAAGACATCATACTACAGCAAAATGTGCACACCAATGTTTATATCAATTCATAGAAGCAAAATCCTGAAAACAGCCTGTATACCCATTAGCAGATTATTGGATAAAGAAAATGCTGTGTTTGTATATAATGGCATAGTATTTGGCTATAAAGAAGGACAAATTTGAGACATTTGTAGGATAATAATGGATGCACTTGGAAAACACAATGTTGAGTGAAGTAAATCAGACACACAAACTTGAATACCATATGGTATCTGTCATCTGATTAAGGCAAAGTACAAACTAAGAGAAAATTAAAGAAGGCTAGAAAGAGACAAGGGAATGGATCTCTTGCAGATGGGAAAGGGTCCAAGGGACCAAGGAAAAGGGGGGGAAGGAAAGGATGGGGAAATAGGTAGAATGAAGATGTACCATGTACAAAGCCCTAATCACCTCAATGAATAGGCATTGTGTGCCATAAACATGAACAAAGATTAATAATATCAACAAAAATGAAAAGAGGAACCAGAAGACAAGGGAAGGGGGTTAAAAAAAGAACAAGCTGTATTATTTACATGTGCCAGCTCCCTAAGATGATTATAAAATGCATGTACTGCAAATATGTCCTAATAAAATAAAATAAGAAAACTTAAGTAGAAATGTTTTCTTCAATTTTTAATAACAATAATTATTATTTGGAATTCTGTATGCCTTGCTTACCTGTGTCTTGAGTTCTTTTCCCATATTTAGAAGATTTTCTGCTTTGATTTCTATAAATGAATTTTTTAATTCTATATGTACTGCTAAGTTCTCTTTAACTCCAGTTAGCCTTAAGTTAGTCTTCTTAGCAACATTCTTGCTCTCTTGTTTTTAAGGCATATTTGAGTATATCATCTTGGGCTTCCATTCTTTATTCAAGGTCTGAGATTCTTCACATCAGTCACTTCTGTGTTCATGTATTCAGTAGAATTCCTTATATGTAGGATTTCTGTTTGGTACCTTCTCATGGAGTCTGTTTCTTTTGTCATTAGTGTTTAGAATAATTTGGTCAGCTCTTCTAATTTTTTGTTTCTTCCATAACTACATTAGTCAATTTGTATGTTAGTTCCACTCTCTTTTGAGTACATCATCTTTGAGCTCAATGAATTTCTTTGTTTCCTCTTTAATCATCTCATGCAGCTCAGCTATCTGGTATTTGACTTCCTATTACTTTCCCTTAGATCTGCTTTGGGAGGGTTGGGAGTCTTTGGAGGTACTTTGCTGGCTTTCTTTTTCATATGCCTGTTTTTTGTGTGTATGTCCTGAGGGTTCAGGTGAAATAGAGTGAAGAGACATTTTGTGAGTATGAAAATCTTTTTAGTTAGGTTTTGTTTTCCAGTTATGTGACCTTAACATTATTTGTCGAAATGTATTGTCTACCACCACACCATATTCAGTTTAATTGGATTGGACCCAGTCACTGTGTTGTAGGAAGAGAATTCCTACTGCTTCTAACAGCATCCACAGATTCAACCATACATCAATCATAAACATTAAAACTTGTTTTGACCCTTTTGACCTTCTATCTGTGTCCCTATACTACACTGTTGTTTGTGATTATTCTGGGATTTGGAAGGAGAAGGGAAAGCAACAGGAAAGGGAAAAGGAAGGAGGTGAGTCAGTAGGAGGAGAAAGAGATAAGAAAAATGTTAATAGATAAAAAATAGATAAGAGGTCAGACTCTTGGAGGTGTTTTAATAGCTGGAGTAAAGAGTGTTGAAGGATGTTAAAAGAATATTTGGACTTCCAGAAAGATGGCGGAAGAGTAAGCAGCACAGTAAACAGTCTCTCTGAGAGAAACAGTTCAGATGCTGGAATACAACATTGTGGAGAGGACAAGAAGAAAGGAAGTGGGTCCCCTGGACCCAGGAAGAATCTAAAATATGAATTGAAGCCCACAGAGAGAGTAAAAAGAAGAATTTAAATGAAGAAGGTGGTGGCTGGCAGCGCCTTAGCCTGGAGCTGGACTCCCCTGTGAAAAGAGATGTTGAGCCTGGCGGTTGCAGTCTTGGTCGCAATCACAGTCGACCCCAGAGGTCTCAGTGGTGAGGCGCAGTGGTGGAAGAGAGTGGCAGACACAGAGATCTGCACCGGCTGATGGTGAGTGCAGGGGACTCCATCCCCTCCATGGGAGAGAGCAATTGACCGGGAGCCATTTTGGAGTTGGGCAGGATAAGTCCAGGGCCAGGACTGCTGCTGGCTTCTTCCGGCACCTCCAGGTTGTAGGCAGACCTGCAGAAGTTGCTTGGACCAAGTCCTGTTCCCGTGCACGTTCCAGACCACATCATGTAGGTTCCTAACCAGCTTAGATCCGCAGGCTCGGGCCAACTCTGCTCACATGCAAACACCATGGTACCCAGCTCAGTGCAGAGGCACAGGTGCCCACCATCAGATCCCCATAACCAGCACTGGCTAGAAAAACCAAACAGTCTTCCAGCAGCTCCAGGTTGTGGACAAACCCACAGAAGTTGTTTGGACTGAGTTCTGCTCCTGTGCGCACTCCAGACAACATTGCTTAGGTTCCTAACCAGCTTAGATCCACAGGCCCTGGCCAGCTCCACTCCTGTGCAAACTCTGGGGACCCTTGTGGGCTGGTGCCCAGCTCATTGCAGAGGCACAGGTGCCCACCATCAGATCCCTGTAACCAGCACTGACCAGAAAAGCCAAACAGCCTTGCTTCAGAGAAGTTGTGGCCAGTGCTGGAAGTGCCTGGGACCACACTACCAACGTGTGGGGAAGAAATCAGGAATATGCCAAGACAAAGAGGGAAAGGGAAATCTCTGGTGTCCAACCCAAACAGTGCAAGTCCAAGAGAGGTAAACATGGAGATCGAGGGTTGTACACCTGAAATGTCTGAAGTGATGTCAACTGAAGTGAAGAAACAACTTCATGAAGCTATGCGAGAAATGAGAACACAAGTTCTATCCCAGGTAAAAGAAGAAATGAAAAACATAATAAAAGAATTACTGAGTATCTCTAAAGAAGACACAGATAAAGAAAATAGAGGAGGACAGGAAAATGAGGGAAACCATGAATGAACAATATAAGGGAGATTTAGAATGCATGAAACAGATTCAAAGAGATATCCAAGAAATTAAAAACTCCATTGAAAGCTGGAAAAACCACTTGAAAGAAATTGAAGCTACACTTTCAAACCTTGAAGACAGGTTTGCAGCTTGTGATCATGAAAGGAAAGAGCTCTTAAAAATAACAAGGAATCAGGAAGTAACAATTCAATAGCTGCAAGACAATTCAAAGAAACGTAACTTAAGAATTAAAAATGTGAGTGAAAAAGCAGGGGTCAAGACAAATGACATCAGGACCTCATTTACAGAAATAATTTCTGAGCACTTCCCAAGCATGGAAAAAGAAAGTGACATCCAAATAAGTGAGGCATATAGAACTCCAGCTAGCCATAACCAAAACAAATCTACACCCAGA
>RJWT010035484.1:0-13472 GCA_004365215.1 Cuniculus paca | reverse complement strand
ATGTCATCTAGTTTATCTAGAGTCTCAAAGTGAATTATGTAAGAAACTTGGTTTGCTGAGACCCTCTGAAATTAGTGGTAAAAAAAAAATTCATGTGTAAAAAAGAAATTAAAGCTAACAGATAGATGGTCAATATATCTTCATTACATTTGACTTTATTGACAGTAATCTCTAAGTGCATACTCACCCAGGACAGTAATGGCAAACCATGGAGTATTTTAAAGGGAAGTTAGGACAGACGGCAGTTCCGCATCCAATATGAAAAGAGGAGTACCAAACAACCTACATGCCAACAAGGGAAGATGTAAGAGTACAATGGAGGAAAAGGAATTATGCAAAAACAACGCTGTGATGTTGTTTCTCTGTGCCTTATATGTAGTTAAATTATTGAATCGAATGAACAAAATTAAAAATATGATATTTCTCTATGCATTCACTCTTTTATGCCTTTAAATTATCAAAAAAAATACAGAATAAGTTTCCTTACAAAAAGCCTGCAGTGTACTGAAAAGTAATAGCTCAAATGCTCATCAAATACCAAGACTACTATATGTCCTCACAAGATTTTCCTTCAAACTCCATTTTGGAATCAGGCAAAATTTGGACACACTTTCCTTTTTCCTTTAAGACAAAGGATGTAGTATTTTTTTTCTTACCTGAGTATAGTGTCCAATTACTGCAGTAGGTGTCTTTGGCCCTACATTGAAGATAAAATCTTTCATCTCATCATACCATATTTGGATTGCCGATGACCATGGAAAGGGAACACTTGACCTAAAGAGGTTCTCACCACAGCTTACATCTAAGAGCAACAGATCACTCATGAGGAAAGCAATAAAGCACATAATGGGAACACAAATGCATGAACACACACATAAAGAAGTCAGGGTTCCTGATGTTGGAACATATTACCCATCGTGGCAGACTCCTGAGTAATCCATAAAGAGGGTGCCTCGAACCCTCATCAACTATAAACTGAATAGCTGCCAGATGTGCTGCATGCATGTGGTATGGCCACAACATGCAAAGCTATGAGAAGATGAAGAAATCTTTCTTTAATGTCTGCTCATTCGTTTGCACATTAAATTCTTCAGATACACTGTATATGCCTTGTAGTTGCTTAGATTTTGTTGGAAAACTACTAACTCCTAGAGAGTTTCACAGATAAAAATTTGAATTCATATTAA
This sequence comes from Cuniculus paca, assembly GCA_004365215.1. Lineage (NCBI taxonomy): Eukaryota > Metazoa > Chordata > Mammalia > Rodentia > Cuniculidae > Cuniculus > Cuniculus paca. Next base: position 12,285 of record RJWT010035484.1, on the reverse strand, counting down.
AGATTATTATTTTATATAATCTGTGAAAAAATACTTATAGTCATTCTTTAAAATTGCAAGCATTAAACAAACCATACCAGGAGAGCATTTTCAAAGTTTATGACTATCTCCTTAATCAACCAATCAAAACAACACAGGCCAAAAGACTCTCCTCCTAAAATTAGAAGACAGTATCTTGCATTCCCAAATTATACTAATATTTTTCAAGCCCTGCCAATGGTATTTATATTTGAATGTCAAATGTAATATCTGTCTGTTGCTCAAAGAGAAAATAAACTACTCTTGAATAGTTTCTTTAAAAAAGAAAGAAACTAAGATATTTTACAGTACACTGGTACTTTAAAGACCAATTATTACATTTTTTCTGACTATAGAAACTCATCTTCATACTTTTATAACAAGTATTTTATCATGAATATCCATTACAATGAAGACCTATCTTCAAAACAGATCAGTTATTTATAATTTTCAGACTGGGCTCAGCTTTATGGCATTTTGATAATTCAACACGTGTTATTTCATACTTCATTTATATGATATTTTGTCATTGCTTTTATATTCTTTGATGTAAAGTGTTTTTTTAACAGATTATTTTTGTTTAATATAACATGCACTGTAGGCACCCAGAACACACAAAATTTTGTACCATCAAAAATTTAAAATAAAAAGGAGAAATAAGAAGCCAATTTGACCTTCCTGTGAGTCAGCAGAAGCCAGGCAGGTCCCTGGAGAAGAAACAAAAAGTCAGTTCATCTCTCCCATGAACCAACCAGCATGTGGGCTGGGAGGCAAGAACACTGTCTTACCTTCCCCTCAACTTGGCCCTGTAAGCCACTGACTGATTTGGGGGATCACAGGCTGAGTTGATAGCAACTGAGGTACAAAAACAACTTAATGCTTGTATTGTTTGATTGACTTTGCAGGCCTAAATCCAGTAGTCTGAGCATCTATTAAAAGGATAACAATCTGTAATACAGCAAATATGGGAGATTTCCTTCTGTCCTGTTTTAGAAATTCAATATTGTTCTTACTGTTGTGTTTCATTCCATTTTATTGTCTTGTTTTATTCAACATTCTGCTTTGATTGGTTTTATTCTGTTCTCTTTTGTTTGATTTTATTATGTCTGATGGTATGGGCAGCAATTTTGAAGGTAACAAGAGGCATTATGGTAACCATTGTTGATTTCCTATTATCCTGTTTTGAAGTCCTGATTCATTTTCACTGTTTTGTTTTGATTGGTTTCATTCTGTTTTACTTTGTTTGGTTTTATTCTCTTTAAAATAAAATTTTAAAAAAATTTTAAAAAGAAATAAAAGTATGTAAATGCTAATACTAACCATATTTGAGAAAAATTCAGGAACAATTTTTTTACAATTTCAAAACTGGTTTGTAAAACACGAACAGGCTACATAATAATATGAAATGGTTATTGGATTATAAGGCAGAAACTACAGTGTTATTTAAAATTTTTCACATATGACTTTAATTACCAATCATTTTCCTCCAGATAGGTGGTTGCTTTTCTAATCTTTGAAATAGAGAAAGAGATGATCCACCCAGTTTTACTAGTGAGCTGGTTGACAGGTACAAAGGTGATACTTTGTGACAGATTTTAAAAAATAGAAAACAAAGGTCAGGATTCTCATTGTTATCACTGCATTCAGAGATATTTAACTTGAAAAAGACAGTCTTAGAACCAATATTTATTTACAAAGTTTTCAAAAACAACATCATAGAAATGACCTTGGTTATTTCGTTGTATAATTATCTAACAAACATTGGTTAATTTACATACTGAGTTTTCGGTATTCTTTTTCACTATGACGGTACTTGCACTGGTCTGCCCAGCCTTGGGCTTTCTCTGCTGCTGCACTGCTCCATTCCTAGGAGAGGGAAAGAAAAAAAAAACTTCACTCAATGGTTGAAAAAAAATCAAAGACGTAACATATAGTCAAATCGATATGTTTGTTTATATCTCTATAAAATTTCTGCAAAGAAAAGTTAAAAAATCCATGATTTCTCTTATATGAGAAGCATATTAAATATAAATAGTTTAAACAGGAAAACAAAGATAGTTGAAAACAGGGAAATAAACTTTGCTGAGATGGGAAGAGAATCTAAGGCGAGGGGAAAACTAGATGGAGAGGAAGAGGAAGAGTAAAAAGGATTAAGATTTCTCACCAAGAATACATTATATGATATATATCATTACATGTTTATGTATTACATTACATAAACATGATAATGAACAACAAATAAACTTTCTGCAAAGGCACTTTTCAATTTTTTAAATCAAAATCAGATATATATATACTTAATGTGCCCTTTTCTGCTCCAAATAACTATACATAGTATGCTTATCCTCAGTAACTGAAAGATCTAAAATAGTTATGGTCCAATTATTATAATGGCACAGCAGGCACAACTAATGATTTGTAGCAACTCTCCTACTCTAAATATTATTATTACCAGCTCACTCCATCCTCTAAATTTGGAGTTTGTGTGGTCATTGGTGCTGGAATCAGAGAAGTGCACTGATATTTACCCTAAACAGCACCCACCTATAGGGAGAGTTGTCCTGGGCCTAGATTAGGAGATACAGCCCAGTGAACAGAGAAATACAGTGGTCTTTCACTGGATGCCTAAGGACATTCTAGTGCTGCTAGCATAATTTAAATAGTCCCATAAATCTGATAATTATTTAAATGTTATCAAGGGAAGCTAAGAAATTCTGCTCTGACCTTAAAACAAATGAAATGCCAAATCAAGGCTGAACTTCTTAGGCAAAAGTTAGGAGATACCCTTTGCCAGCTGCCTGCTCTTGGCACACTTCACAGTGGCTCAAGGCACCTTCCCTACTTTAGGATCTCTCACCATCTTTAGCATGTCACTGGCACTTGGAGAGACTGCTCTCCTTAGTTCGTTGTGTTTCTTTACAATCTCCTCTTGGACTTCTGGTAGGCTGGTTGACAAAGCAGCAAATTCTTTTTTCTAAGGAGAAACAAAAACAGATTTATTTTTAATATATTTGAAAATTACATACAAGCCTAAATAGGTCTTTGATCTTTCAAGAAAACAAGGATCAAATTTTTAAACTAGTATTTAGATCAAGTCATTATTGGAAGTTGAATATTGCTAAAGATACTAAGCCAAAGCAATGAATTTTAAATAAAAAATGTAGAAGCTCTGACAATGGGCAAATAATCCATGTTAGGGCAAATTTATATCTTCTCTTAGACCACAAATGCCAATTTTGGTCTTTAGAGAACTCTTTCTGTGATTTTTCTCAAGGTACTGTATGGGCAATAATATCTAACGATGACAAAGGCAATGATAGAAACCATTAAGAATTGACAGTCGTTTAGGCTGCAGCAAGAGTGAAAGGGAACAGACAAATAATGCACTGTAGACTTGAAAGCTATCATTCTTCTGACAAGGCCCCTGATATCTAGAGAAAGAGTGGTTCGAGTGCATATGTGTAGTCTGTAGTCTGGTGAAAGAGTTTTATGTAATGGTAGCTGATTTTATGTAATAATTCAAAGAATAGATTTCCACTTTTTAAAAAATCCCAAAAGCTATTTCAAGGAAAGAAGTCAATCAGTTAATGGACTATTGCTGACTTTATCCTTTCTTTAAGAAAAAAACTGACTAATGAGGTTTTAATTCATATGATAATATTTGAGCTTATACTTCTAGGCATGTGTGGGTCTGGAGACTGGAATGGGGTTATGTGAATTGTTGGCATAAAAGATAAGAGCAATTTGCTGATCTAAATTTACATAAAAATGTGCTATTTTATAGGGAAGAGGAATATTGTAAAGTAAAGTGCACACTGGAAGACCCTTATAGAATTTGTCTTAGACCTTGGATAATTTATCCACACCTTCCACTGCACTGAGTCCCCTCAAAACTTCAAACACTGCCCTCATACATCTGACCATATTGTCTTGCCATTATCTAGAATATGTGCCTTTCTTCTTCCTGTTCTCATGTTCCTAAGAACAAGGCCATTGGTGAATGTCTGCTACCAAGAGACCCAGCCAAGCGACTGACTGCTGACTTAGAAAGAATATAGATGTGAAGTGTCAGTAGTGACCAACCTCTGCATTTTACTTCAGCCCTAAAATAATATATACACATATTTCCTATTGAGCTCACAGACCCACTTAAAATAGTTTTAGTGCCCCAAAACACAGATGAATTAGTTTCTGAGAGAATAGTAATGGTTTTCTGCTTCTTACATTTAAGTTGTAAATAAAAATTCTATCTTAGAGTTTATATTGAGTAAGTAACTTGAATAAATGATGACTATCCTATGTAACAAAACTGATTGAAGGCATGCTATGTAACAGAAAAGGAATGATCAATTTGAGATGCTCAAGGTCAATAAAGGCTTCAAGAAACATGATTATGGATTTCTTTGGTATCAATTTCCAATTAATTTATAAATCAAATCGTGAGATAGATCAGAGTGGTAATAAATTAAAAATGAGGCCCATAAATACAATGTGTAAGAAAGTAATGAGAAAGAAAGCAAATTACCCAAATGAAATCATAAGTGAGAAGTAAATTGTTTCCAGGTTGATAATGTAATACAACACAGGGACAGATTTTCTGTATGACAAATGACATTTTAACCAAGTGTTGCAGCCTAGCTAGTGTATGCCCAAATCTAAAGCAGGGTGTGATAACCAAGAGTAATGCTCTAAGTTTCTAACTTTCAGAAGATCTCTGGACAAATGGTAATCACTGTCCTTGGCACTACATACCTTGTCATTAAAGAGTATGATTGACCCTGTTTCTGGAATTTGAAGAAAACTGCATTTTAGAAGTAATTGGAGTGTGAGAGAAATCTACTTAATAGTGTTAGTATACTTTTAATTTGAAAACAGATACAATTGTTCTCACACTGTCTGTAAAAATTAGATATAGGTGTATGTGAAGAAGATACACTAATTTTAGATTACATATACACATACTGTTAATTATCAGTGGAGATTATATTTAAATGGATTATGTTTAAATAAAACCAATAAAAGCAGTTCTGGGGCAGGAGGAGTATTAACAGCTTTAAATGCATAGATTTCTATTATGTCATTAAAACACAGTTCAAGTACTACATGTGATTTCAATTTTACGGTGGCCATTTTAGAAAAGATAAATAGGTGACTGTAATAACATGTATTAGACTGTAATAACATGTATTACCTAACAAATAAATCCAAAATAATGTTTAATTGTCATCAAATTTCAAATTATTATGAGATATTTTACCTTCTTTTTGTTGTCGGAGGTTATCTTCAAAACCATCTGTGTGATTTCCATGTGTGCCCATACTGATGTAGACAAACATATATGCAATTTGTCAATACTCTCTTGTGGCTGGAGGGTATGTGTCAGTCACCACAGATTTGGACTTGTGTCAACTGCTAAGAGCTAACAATGACTACTGTGTGATGTTCCAGACATTACAGTACTTTTCAGTTTTGAAGACTAATCTGGTAGCTGCTCTCTCTCTTGGTTTCCTGAGTTGTGTGAAAAGGTTTTCAACCTTAACCTTACCTCATTCCCATTTGCAGGGAAAGATGGAAGCACAATAGCAACCAGGAACAGGATCACTGGGAATAATGCCATTGCTGAGAAACCAAACACAGGGAACAAAGACTTGCATTAAAATATTTAATACATTAGAAGTGGAAACCTAAAGAACTCCATGATTCAAATTCAGTAGTGATGTGACAAGAGAATTGCTACGTGGAACAGCAGAATGATGCTAGGCTCAGCTCCAGAAAGACATTTTCATCAGGGGCAATGAAGAACAAATGGAAGTACTTAAGAGAAGCTCTGAAACATATCTCTTGATGCTAAAGACCTAATACCTTTTCCTCCTACTGCCACACTCTGATTGTGCAGCTGCTCTCTTGGTCAGTAGTAAGAGCTCTGTTGTGGTTTGTATCTGGATGTTCCCCCAAGAGTCTCATGCACTCATAGGCAGGGCTTCGGAAAGGGGATTGGTTTGTGGGAGGATCACAGCTGACCTGCCCTCATGGGGTAAGGTCTGGTGAGAAGAGGCAGGTCTCTGGGGTGTGGCTTGGAAGTTTGTGCTCTCTCCTTAGCCTCTCGATTTGCTCTCTGCCTCCTGTCTGCCATGTCCCTGTGCCATGTCATCTTGCCTTGGATCCTGGGGACTATGGGCCAATCCATTAACCAAAATAAACTCTTCTCTTAAGCTAAATATCTAAAGAGTGTTCTACCCAACAGCATGAGAATATACATTCTTCTCAGCTGCACATGGGATGTTCTCTAAAATAGATCAAATATTAGCTAACAGAACATGCTGAAGTAAATGCAAAGGAATTGAAATTATTCCATGTATATTGTCTGACCATAGTGCCCTGAAATTGAAAATTAATGGCAAAAAAAACTGCAAAAACTACATAAACCCTGGGAAATTAAATAACACCCTCCTGAACAACCAATGGTCATGGATGAAATTAAAGAAGAAATTAAACAGTATCTACAATTAAATGAAAATGCAGATACAACATACCAGAACCTGTGGGAAGAAATGAAAGTGGTCCTAAAAAGAGAAATATATAGCAATGAATTTGCACATCAGGAAAACAGAACAAGCACAAATAAACAACCTAATGTTGCACCTCAAGCTTCCAGAAAAAGAAGAGCAAGTCAAGCCCAAAGGCTATATAAGGGAGGAAATTATAAAGATCAGAGCAGAAATTAATACAATTGAAACTAAGAAAACAATACAAAGAACTAATGAATTGAAGAGTTGGTTCTTTGAAAGAATAAACAAAATTGATAAACTCCTAGCCAACCTTATCAAGAAAAGGAAAGAAAAAACTCAAATTCATGCATTCATGCATTGAGGAATAAAAAGGGTGAAATTACTATAGATCCTGTGAAAATTCAGAAGATCATCAATACCTACTTCAAAAATCTTTATTTGCATGGGCTGGGAAACACAGAAGAAATGGACAGGTTCCTAGAAACTTGTGAATTACCAAAGTTGAATTAAGAAGATATAAAAAATTTGAATAACTCAGTATCAGTTACTGAAATTGAACACTTAATTAAAAATTTACCAACAAAGAAAAGCTGAGGTCCTGATGGATTCACAACTGAATTCTACAAGAAATTTAGAGAAGATTTAGCTCTAATACTTCTCAAACTCTTTAATGAAATTGAAAGGGAAGTAATTCTCCCTAACTCAATCTTGGAGGTAAGAATTACTCTAGTACCTAAACCAGAGAAGGACCCAATCATAAAGGAAAACTACAGGGCAATTTCCCTAATGAACATAGATGCAAAAATTCTCAATAAAATATTAGTAAACAGAATGCAGCAAATCATCAAGAAGATTGTACACCTTGACCAAGTGAGATTCATCACAGGAATGCAGGGATGGCTCAACATAAGCAAATCAATAAATCATATCCACAGAGCGAAAGACAAAAATCACATGATCATCTCAATAGATGCAGAAATAACTTTTGATAAAGTCCAACACTTATTCATGATAAAAATTCTACAGAAAATCAGAGTATATGATCTTGACCTCAATCTGATAAAAGCCATCTATAACAAACCAACAGCCAACATCATATTAAATGGGCAAAAACCAAAACCTTTCACTCTAAAATCAGGAAAATGACAAGGATGTCCACTTTCACTCCTCCTAATAAATATAGCTCTGGAAACATTAGCCAGAGCAATTAGATAAGAGAGCAAAACAAAAGGAATAAAGATAGGAAAGGAAGAAGTTGAATTATCTTTATTTGCAAATGACATGATACTGTATATAGAAGACCCCAAAAACTTCACCAAAAGACTACTAGATTTAATAAGCAAATTCAGGGGTATACCTGGATACAAAGTCAACACTCAAAATTCAGTAGCATTCTTGTACACAAGCAACAAACTCACTGAGAGAGAAATTATGGAAATAACACCTTTCACAACAGCATCCAAACAAATGAAATACTTAGGAATCAATCTTAGAAAGGATGTAAAAGATCTACATATAGAAAACTACAGTTCTCTGAAAAAGGAGGCTGAAGAGGATATCAGAAAATGGAAAGATATTCCTTGCTCTTGTATAGGAAGAACTAACATGGTGAAAATGACCATACTCCCAAAACTATTATACAGATTTAATGCAATCATGATGAAAATACCATTAGCACACCTCACAGATCTACAGAGAACATTCCTAAAATTCATTTGGAAACAGAAGAAACCTAGAACAGCAAAGGCAATCCTAGGAAACAAAGGCAAAGGGGGAGGTATCACAATCTCTGACTTGAAATTATACTATAAAGCTACTGTGATATAATCAGCATAGTACTGGCAAACAACAACAACAACAACAACAACAAAAAACAGACCCAAGGATCAGTGGAACAGATTAGAAGACGCAAACACAACTACAAAGACACTCAGCCACCTTATCTTTGACAAAGGGGCCAAACATGTTCACTGGAAGAAAAAGACTCTTAATAAAGGATGCTGGAAAATTTGGCTTCCCACATGGCCAAAAATTAAAACTACACCCATGTCTATCACCTTGCACTAAACTAAAGTCAAAATGTATCAAATTTCTAAATATTAAAACAGAAACACTGAATCTACTGGAAGACCAGTTAGGTAAAAATCTTGAAGACATACGGGTAGGCAAAGAGTCCACAAACAAAATGCAAACTGCATGGAAAATACTTCAAAGAATCAACAACTAGGGATCTCATCTTATTAAAAAGTTTTTGCATATCAAAAGAAATCATCAACAGAATAAAAAGAAAACCCACAGAATGAGAAAAAAATTTTAGTCAACTGTCCCTCAGACAAAGAACATATAAAGAATTGAAAAAAATAAGGATCCCCAATTTTAAAGACCCAATCCAAAAATGGGCATCTGAGATGAATATACAATTCTCAGATTAAGAAATACAAATGGCAAATAAATATATGAAAAAATGTTCAACATCATTGGTCATTCAAGAAATGTAAATTAAAACAGCACTGAGATTCCATTTCACTCCAGAAAGAATGGCTAACATGAAGAAATTAACCAATAACGGATGCTGGTGGGCTGTGGGGAAAAAGGAACCCTTCTCCATTTTTGGTAGATGTGTAGACTGATGCAACCATTGTGGAAATCAGTGTGGAGGTTCCTCAAAAAACTAGCATTAGAGGTTCCATTTGACCCAGCTATTCCTCTTCTGGGTATTTTCCCAGAACTGAAAATATCAAACCACAGCGATATATGGGCAACCATGTTTGTAGCTGCACAATTTGTAATAGCCAGATCTTGGAAACAACCCAAATGCACATAAACCATGGGATGGATAAAAAAGATGTGGTATTTTTATACAATGGAGTATTACTTAGGTATAAAGAAGGAAAATCTTGAGGTTTTTACAGATAATTGGATGCAACTAGAGACCATACTCATAGGTGAAATAAATCAGACTCGCATGTATAAATATCGTATTGTCTCCCTAGTGTAAAAACAGAAGTGTAAATAAGATCCAAAATGTACAATAGATACTGTAAAAATGAAAGAGAAATAAAGTGCTCAAAAGAAAGAACAACTGTGATGGGGAAAGGGGAAAAGAAAGAAGGAAAAAGATTACATATATATATATATATATATATGTATGTAAATATATACAAGATAGATATCTATACTACTAATCTCTATTCATCAAAAACAACAGTTGTGTTTTCATTGTTTGATCATTTTTTCAGGCCTAAAACTTGTAATATAAACAAGTACTTTCAAGATAATAATATGCATAATATATTAACTAATATATTAATAAAATATTAAGTAGTGTTAATTTCCTATTTCTTTTATTTTGAAACTCTGTATCATTTTTATCCTCTTTTGTTTGTTTTTAAAATAAAAAAATTAAATTTGACTTCCTGCATGAGAAAATAAAAAGCATTAAGAATGCTTAGAGGGAAAAAAAAATTGGGATCAAAAAATTTGAGAGCAAAAGAGAAAAAGATCGTTCTTTTGCTTTTGAGTCAGAGACAAATAATATTCTTGCCTTTCACTGCCTTTGATCATGTTTTACATACACCATTCAGGACAGCCTTTTATTTATTTCTCAGTGTGACCAAATGAAAAAGACACAATTTCTGTCTCCGGAACCCCAACAATCATTAGGGGAACCCATCATTCGAATACCCACACCCAAGCTGTTGAATTCTCCAGCATGTGCAAATGTGTAGGTTAAAGTTGTATTTTCTTTTACCCTGACCGATTCTAGTGATTTCTGGAGGAAGGGATGAATCTAGATAACCTGAGGCCAAAAGGGTAAATATTTCAAATGTGGTACATATAACAAAAATTCATCATCATCATCATCATCTTCATCATCATCATCATCATCATCATCATCTCATCCGAACATTTAACTCTGTCCTACCCCTCTTCCCTAAGGGCTGCTGTAACATCAAGTCTAAGTGGAGTGTGATGCTGGCAGTTACATCTGATAGAGAAATTTATAACGCTTGTCATTCACTTGCATGGAGGCAATTTCTAAATGTGTGCAGTTATACATTTTCTCTACCATTTCCTGGGAACAAACCTTGGCTCTTTTTTAATTAAATTATCTTAAAAGATTTATTTTGCTATATGGAAATAACTTAATTTTCCATTTTCTTTCTGTCTTTCTCCTTGTAGGGAAAGTTGTGGGACAGACAGGGAAAGGTAAGGGCCTTAGTGAGGTCCTAGCAAATTGGGAATAAAAAGAATTAAAACCTTTGCTGAAGAGAGAGAAATTAAGAGAAACAGGGAGAACTGACAGTCAGCTTGGACCCGCTTGGTACTAGGGTCCAATTTTCTCCTCTTCACCTCCAGTTAAGTACAAAGAGACAAAGTGGGGAGTGAGCTATATTATAGAAAACTCACTTAGTATATAAAATATATACTCCTAATATATATGTGTAAATATATACATATATATATTTTTTACTTGTTATTGCACTTTCAAAATGCATATGTATCCTGTTGCTAATTGCTAACTCGGGCTTGTATGTAAGGCTTTACCATTAATTTCAGAGATAACACCTGGGCAGGACAAAAGTTAAAAGGAGCTATCCCAAGAATTTGCATGTAGGCAGTGGAGAGGTTCAGCGGCCAAATCAGAGATCTCAGACCCTTAAATAGCCAATCAAATTATAACAATTCTCAAGGGGGACAGGGTCTTTCTTGTCATATAACTAAAGAGGCTAAGAACAAAGATCCTTGAGCACAGGTTCCAGGCTCCCTACCCTACTCCAACAAGATAGATGTTACTCAATACTACAGTTTATGGGTGGTGATCTTGGTGTTACTGACAATTTAGGATCATAAACTCAGATTTTTCTGCTCACTACTGATCAAATGAAAAGAGGCCATACATTTGGGTTAAAAGGAAGAAAAATGTACGTAAAGCTAACTCTGAGAAGATGAAAAAGTCTATTTGCCTGAAATCACCATCTCAATATTTATAGATTTGTTAGGAGGCTTCACAATAGGAACAGTGTAGGACAGAATACAAAGAACAATAAATAGTTTCAGGCTAGTTCCATCCCTTCCTGGACTCATACCTCTCCCTCTCTTGTGTAAGGGAATGAAAATGGGTTTGATCTACTTGTGTCACGAGCTGCATATCCTGTCCGTTCCTCTCAGTGGAGGAGAGGTGCAGAAGCCATTTCTGCTCTAACCCTGAGAAATCTTGGAATCCACCTGACTTTAAAAGGAAAAACAAACCTAATGTTTAAAGTTCCATTTTTCAGTGCTGGTTATATTAGGATGAGAGAGTTAATAATGAGAAATCATAAACCTTCAAGTACCAAACTGACTAATAAGCCCAGTCAGTTTTGTTTCAATATCCTCATTCCTAAAATGGACAGCACAGAAATTGTTTAAAAGCTCATGTAAATCAGAGAATGTCATTAAAAACACCAACACATGCATATGGAATGTGTGCATTGTGTCTATGGACACATTTAAAAACAAGTGATAGCACAGGAGTGTATCAGACTCAATATTTCTAACTTTAAATGTGATATTTAATCTTCATTCTGATCACTTTCATTTCATCAGAAATCTATGAGACAGAAAGCAGTTATGCAAATACAGTTTGCAGTACTGATAGACTTTATAGGTAAGAAATCTAAAAAAGACATTTAAATAAGAATAACTACTGTACTAGTTCCTGAAAAGCATCTTTTCCTTTCCAAGAATGAAATCCTTCCTGGTTTCTTGAATTGTC
>RJWT010035482.1:0-13453 GCA_004365215.1 Cuniculus paca | reverse complement strand
AATTGTTCCTCCAGGGCGGCCTAATGAGCTCCCTGGGACTGCGATCGTCACCTCCTCCGGCTCAGGTGGCCACGACACAATCGGCCTGACCATCTGCACCTCGCCAGGTGCCACAGCTCTCCCTGATACGATGTCACCTCACAGGGCACAGCTGTGAGACAGAGGCCCAGGAATTCCTAAGGCCCCCCGCAATGCCCCTCACCAGGTGGCCAGTGATGGGCTGGGCCTGTCCACATGGGGCATATGTCTGAGTGTCAGTGAGGCAGTGTCCCTCTGCTGGTGTCCCTTTCCAGTCACAACCATGCATGGGGTCTGGAGCTAAGGAGAAAGAGCCCAGCTGGGCTGGTACTGGCCACCTTGTCTGAGGGGCGGGTCACTGAACCCACACCATGCTGCTGCTGTACCCATTTTACAGAGGCAGAAACTGAGGTTTGAAGTCACCAAGGCAGCCAAGAGGCAGTGAGCAACAAACCCACAAGAGGGGAGCACCCCAGGCACTGGGGGGCTGCAGATCAGAGCTGCAGCCACTGCACACCCACCAGGGCAGCCAGCGTTGGGCAGGTAGAGGGCCCAGCGCCTACAGTCATGGCTGCTGGGGGTGTCATGCCGTGTGCCCACCAGGGACAACGGCAGTCAGGTCTTCAAAAGGCTTATAACAAAGCCAGGTGGGGTGGCACACGCGAGTAACCCTGCGCTCTGGTAGGCTGCAGCAGGAGCACCGCGAGCTCAAGCCCGACCTGGGCGACGCGGCAGCATAGCGACACCTTGCCTGACTTAGTCGCTTTCTTGTTGCTGGGACAAATAGCCGACACCAAAGGTTTAAAGGAGGAGGAGGGGGTTCTTGCGGCTCACGGTTCAGTTTCTTGCGGTGCAGCAGAGGGGCCTTGAGGAGCAGAGCTGCTCACCGAATGTCTCCCGCCCAGGAAGCAGCGAGAGAAGGGCGGAGCCAGGGAGGGAGGGGAGCCCTTCAGGCCACGCCCACAGCGACGCCTCTTCCAACAGACCCCGCCTCCTAACCAGTCCGCCGCCCAATCACCTCTCAAGGCCCCGCCCATGACTGCATGGTGCGCTGGGGGACCTAGAGAGAAAGCACAGGTTGGAGGACCTCTAACACTGTCTCGGAGGCTAGAAAGGCGGGCTAGGGATGTGGCTCCGTGCAAAGGCCCTGAGTTTATCCCCAGCACCACAAGAAAGTAATGACTCCGCGGAAAGCTCCCCACTTCCTGACCCAGCCGTTTCACTGGCAGGGTCAACCCAAGAGCAATGGAAAGTAGCTCGCTCGGAGGGGCCAGAGCAGCCCGACGCGCGACAGCAGAGAAGGAGGAAGAACGCAGCGTGCATTAGCCGCCGCTGGGACCCGTGGGGATGTGTCCTGTCCACATCGCGGCTCTTACTTGGCGGGAAGAAGGGATAAAGCACGACACAGGCAACTCGGTGGCCAGTTCAGAAATGTCCCCTCGGCGGGGGCATGTTGCACACACCTGTAACCTAGCACTCGGGAGGCTGAGGCAGGAGGACCACCCAGAGTTGAAGGCCAGCTTGGGCTACCTAGTGAAATCAAGGCCAGCCTAGCTACATAGTGAGACCCTGTCTCAGTAAATACGTAAATAAAAAAATATTTTTTTAAACTGAGGAATCATACACCACGTGACTTATATCTCAGTAAAGCTGGGAACTAAATAAATGAACCAGGACCGGAACCCAGGACTCTTCCCGAGCACCCACAGTTAAGAGCGTCCCTGGTGTCCCCCGTGTCCTCCCTGTGTGACCCTGGGCGACTCAAACACAGTGCCCTGCTGCTCTTCGGCTGGAGCTGTCCAGGAGCAGCGCTGCGGTCCCCAGGATGGGACAGGATGGGTCTCCTGCTGGGGGCTAAGGCCACCCAGTGGACCCTGCTGGGGACGGGGAGCCCTGGCTGCTGCCACAGCTTGGGCCTGGCGTGGGCCAAGTGGACTTCTCAGCACACGTGGTCTCGAGGTCATCACAGCCGGTGGCCCTGACGGGCCCTGAGTGTGACCCCCGCCTTGGCTAAGCCCCTCTCTGAGTGAGCTCACAGACGAGAAGAGAAGAGAAATGGGGGGTATTCTGGGGTTTGAGGTTTGTTGCTGTCCTGACTCAGCCAAGTGTCCAGGGCGAGATGCAGCCACCCTCCCTGAGTACCACTGTCCCCAAAGGAGACCCCGTGACCCCCAGGAGAGGGGACAGGCTTGGGGCGGGGAGGCAGAGACAGGCCCCTGCACGGGGTCGAGCTCAGTGCTGCCCTGCAGTTTCCAGGCACCTCGGCGGGGGGGGGAGGAGCCAGGGCAGCTGCTCTTTCTGCTTCCGCTGTGCCCGTCCTGGGGTCCGGGCTTTAGGGGGGCCTAGAGTCTTCTCAGACAGGGCAGTGACCAGCAAAGATTGGCAAACACAGTGGGGAAGGCGCGGCACCTACCCAGCCTATGGGGACCGGAAACCCTGCTGCGGGTGGAGCACTTGCTGAGGCGTCTCCGTGGTGATGGGCTCCTCCCTGGGCTCCCCTGGCAGCCCTCGTCCTGCAAGGACCTCCTGGATGAAACTCAGCATGCTGCCCCCGGAGCACCCATGGGGGGAAGCAAGCAAGAGAAGGTGCCACTCAGGCCCCAGCGCACCTGCAAGACCTTGAGCAAGTCTCTCGATTGCTGCAGACCTCAGTTTGCCCATCTGTAAAACGGAGTGATAATGTTTACTGCACGAGATTACAAGAGTTGTGTGGAGCAAGCTGTGTGTGTGACAGAACTTAGGGAAGAGAGGGCCTGCACCTATGTAGCGCCTGCTGTATGCGCTCAGGTTTAGCCCTCGGGTACCTGCTGCCGCTAACCCTGCAGACCCCACGGACCCTGAAGGCAAGGCCGCTGTGGGGACCGCTGGCTGAAGTCCTTGCTGCTGCCTCCCATCCACTGCACAGCTGGGAACACCAGGCCCACCGTGCCCACTTGGTCCACGCCTGAGCTGCGCGTCAGCCCGGCCGTCCCAAGGAGCGGCAGGAAGGGTGTTCTGCAGCTGGCCGGAGCTTGACATGTTTTTCCACCCGAAATAAATGAGGTGAGATTCCAGGATGTGTCCAAAGTGGGTGGAGCGGCATCCCCACGGTTGGGCGGAAAGTTTGGAACCAGGATGGCAGCGGGAGAGCTCTGTCCCCAGCGCCACCCCAGGGCACTGCTGCTGATCCGGGGCTCTGGTCTGCGAGCTCCAGCTCTAAACCAGGCCTTTTATCACTGAACAAAAGGCCATGTGCCGAGCGTCGCCCTCGGACGGCTGTGCGCACTCATCCAAAAGCAGCCGACCGTGCAGCCAGGGAAGGCGCTGGGGAGGTCACCGATGACAGCATCAGAACAGGGAAGCAGCGCCTGTTTATACCACACAGACAAGAAAGACTCAGCCACTTGGGAGGCCGAGGTGGGAGGATCACAAGTTTAAGGCCAACCCTGGGCAATTCAGCGAGACCTTGTCTCAAAGCAAAATACAATTTTTTTTCTTTTTCTGCATAGGGCTGGGGTGTGGCTCAGTGGCAGAGTGCTTGTCTGGGAGTTGTGAGGTCCTGGGTTCAATCCCCACTGTGAAAAGAGGGAATTTGCGAATATTTTCTTATAAGCATTTCTGTCTAAACTCATTGCCAGGTTTGGGGACTGAGAGGCACACACAGGGTTGGACTCCACAGCCTACCCCAACCCAAGTCTCTCTTTTGAGCCTTTGCAAGTTAAAAAGAGAATTTTTTGGCTACGAACAGCTTATAATTTTCTTAGCTTTTCCTTATTAGTGTTGGGACTAAATCCTACAGAAATTTATTTGGCTGCTTTTCTTTTTTACACTTTTTTTTTTGAGGAGAGGTTTGAGACAGGGTCTCACTACGTGGTTCAGGCTGGCCTTGAACTCGCTCTGTAGCCCAGACTGACCTCAGTGCCTGGCGATCCTCCTGCCTCAGCCTCCCAAGTGCTGGGATCACAGGTGTGTGGCACCATGTCCAGCAAGGACTCGTTTTTATAAGATCTCTGCACAGCAAAGAGAGCAGTCGACCAGGAGAGGAGACAACGTGCAGGATGCAAGAGGATATTTGCAAGCTGCAGTCAGCCCTCTGTCTGTATCTATGGATCAAACCAATCAAAGATGGAAAATGTTTAAAAAAAATGTGAGGTTACTGCTGTCATGTGCACCAACATGAATGAGGCTTAGGAAAGTTCCCTCTGTCATTTCCCCCCTGCAGAACATGTATACCAGCTTTGCATTAAGTATTATAAATAAGCTTTATTTATTTAAAGTATGCAGGAAGATGTATGTAAGTTCTATGCAAACACTATACTGTTTTATTGATTTGTTTGCATATGGGGAATTGAACCCCGGGCTTTTCTCTGAGCTACCTCCCCAGCCCTTTGTTACATTTTTTGAGACAGGATCTTGCCAAACACTAAGTTCCTGGGGCTGGGCTCCAACTTGCCATCCCCCTGCCTCAGCCTCCCTGAGTGCTGGAATAGCTGGTGTGCACCACCATACCTGGGAAAATACTGTACCATTTTATGTGAGAGACGCGAGCATTCTTAGACTCTTGTATCTCCAGGAGGTCCTGGAGTGGCCTCCCGAAGACGTCAAGGGGAGGTTATATGTGCGCAAACCAAACAAATAACGCAATTTAACATGAACAAAAGACCGGAGCGGGCATTTCTCTAAAGAAGATGACCAACAGTATATGGGAAAATGCTCAATATCAGTAATCATCGCAGAAATACAAAGCGAAACCACAGTGAGATCCAGCTCACACCTGCTGGAATGGGCACCGTCAAAAAGACAAAAGGGGGCCAGGGATGTAGCTCAGTGGCACAGCACCTGACTGGCAAGTGTGAGGGCCTGAGCTCAATTCCTCGCACCAAAAAGAAAAGAAAAGAAAAGAAAAAAAAAAAAAAAAGGACAAAAGGAAAGTGCTGGCCAGGAGGTGGAGAGAGGGGCCCTGTGCGCTGCTGGTGGAGATATACATCAGCTCCACCTCCTGGAAACCAGGACAGGGGGTTCCCTCAGAAAACTAAACAAAGATACCCCCACCCAGATCCAACCATCTCACTGTGGGGGACCCTCCCAAGCCTGCGAGGCTCAGGTCCCCTCCAGCCCTGATGCCCTGAGCCACAGAGTCCGCTTCAGCACCCATCCATGGAGAAGGGGAGTTTTTGCGCTGTTAAGTGCATGCTCGAGTCTGCAGGAGGCAGGATGGTCTGGAAACCTGGCCCCCCACTTTGTGATTTGTGTCTGGGAAGTCACAGGCAGTGCACTTGGGGTGTTTGCTGCCCATGGCTTGCATGGTGTGTGCTGAATGGCTCTCTTCATGAGAAGCCTGAAAGAGAAATAATTTACAGAGCAGATAAAAGGGAGATGACAGGAAACAGGAGGGCAGATTTCCAGGATGTGGTGCAAGGATCTGGAGGACCAGGGCAGGTGGAAGGGGAAGGGGAGTAAAAAAGGCAAATGGGACAGCATCTGCACCTGTAACCCAGGAGGCACTCAGTGACTTCGTGCCGCACACCTATGCCAGGAAAAAGAGACGGGTCACTTTACTAAACAGGACAACCGGGAAGGAAGTGGGTATGGGGTGGATGCGACCCTTGTCCCCTCTGTCCCCCGGAGATGTGGCCATGGGACCCCAGCGAGTCCTCAGTCACAGCCACATCCACTCCTTGGTGGAACCCTGTGGTCACCGGCATGGTGACCATGCGTCGTGGCCAGTGGTGATGACAGGGATGGTACCCACGGGAAGTGTCGCACTGAGCCACTGGGTTCGGGCCCCGAGATTTAAGATTTGTTTATTCCGGCACCTCCTACACCCCGTCTGCCCCAGAGTCCAGGCCAGGGCCATAGAGAGGCCGTTTGATGAATGCAAACATTTCGAATAAAAAATGCAAAGTGGGGAAGTGATGTTTGACCTGATGCTCACCAGCAACCCCCCCTCACCTGCCTCTGAAACCGGCTCCTGCCTTCTAACAACGAACGGCATCAAGAAAAATAACAGGTGAGCAGCTAACCATGCCAGCAGCTTAGTTTTTTAAAAAAATAAAGCTTATCTTGCATACTGTCTCAAGAATTCTCGATTTGAGTTGACCCAACACTTTAAAAGAGCAGGAGTCATTATCTTCCATTTCACAGTTGAATTCCTTTTCTCATTGTGTAGTTCAGGCTGGCCTCAAACTTGCATTGATCCTCCTGCCTCAGCCTCCTGAGTACCTTGATTGCAGCATGCACCTCCATGCCCGGGTATCCTAGTTGAATTCCTAATACCACAGCTTCTAACTGTATTTCTTGCCCCCCACGTAAAAGCCGCTGAAGCCGCAACAGAACCTGGAGCTGGCCCTGGTCAGCAGGAGGCACCATGAGCTGCCCAAAGGCCAGGCACTTCCCTCGCTCCAGAGTCTTCAATGGCTCCCTGTTGCCCAAGGGAGGAAGCCTGAGCAAAGGTGGGCATCTAGAAAGGCAGGAGCCACACAGCCCCACGCACACCAGGGGAGCAGAGAAAGGGCTGCGACCCAGGGGCCTCTCCTCGGATCTCTGAGAGCAGGGCCTGACTGGAGTGTCTGCTTTCCTCTCCTCCAGAGACACTCCCCGGCCAGAGATGGCGCGCGGCCAGTCAGTGAGCTCGAAGGAGAACAAAGCACAGGCCACCCCTGCCTTGGCCTTGGGGGCGGTGACGTCACAGAAACTCCTCTCGCTGAGGCCGAGAAAACCCGGATGAGAGCAGGCGTAGCTGGGACTTGGGAGGTGGGAGGCGCTGCCCTATCCACTGGGCAGCCTGGGGCAAGAAGTCAGGGCTCCAGGAAGGACCGGTCAGCTGTGGGGTAGCCCCAGTGTCCTCAGCCTCAGCCTGAGCCCAGCAGAAGGCCCTTGAGCAGCCAAGCACGTGGGGGCCTTTGGGGGCGCCCAGGCCATGCCCTTGTGAATCTCCGGGCAGGAGGTCACGGGGAAGAGATGTGCCCGGCTTGGGGTCCACCGTCACCATGCCCATCTGGGCAGGGCAAGCACCCCACTGGGGAGGCCCAGAGAAGGTGACTTGCCCAAGGCCACAGAGCATGAGCCAGGGAGCGGGGATTTGAACTCCTGCCTCAGGTCATTTTTCTGGGAAGAGCAGCTGGGAGTCACGTAGCTGCTCTGCTGGGCAGGAAAGTTTCCCAAGCAGCAGGGCAGCAGATCAGCCACGGAGCCGGGATTCTCCTCCTGGCAGGAGGGCAGAGGGAACCCCACAGGGTCAGAGGAAGGAGGAGGCTGCCAGCAGCCCCAGGATTTTGGAGCCCACCCCTCCAGAGCCCTGCATGCCAGGCAGGTGCCAGCACGCACACACACACACACGTCACACACCAGCGAGGGACACGGGAGACTCCCCACTTATTGCTGTGGTTTGGGTTTTTGAGACAACTTCTTATTGTGTAGCTCAGGCTGGCCTCAAACTTGTAGCAACCCTCCTGCCTCAGCCTCCCGAGTGCTGGGGTCTCAGGTACTCACCATGATGCCTGGCTCCAGGGAAGCTCCTTGTCTCACAGATAAGGAAACAGAGGCAGGATCAAGTGCCATGATGATGCAGCCTAGGCCCCCTGCAAACCCCAGTGCCAGCACCAGGCGTGGGGTGCAGGTGACTGCGAAGGACACACACAGCTGCCTGGCGGCCCCTGCTATAAATACGGTGCTGACTCGGGTAACCTTAGCCGTCCCTGCTCTGCGGACCTTCCTGATGCCCTGAGGAAGAACCGCGTTCTTCTAACGCTCCACGCTGTCTTCAAGGGAAGGGACGCTGCTACAGGCGGTGCTTCCACGATCGCCCCCTCCGCCTCTCTGTGCGGGGAGCTCCCCCAAGGGGGAGCCGAACCTGGGTCCTGCGTAGACAGAGCGCGGCGTCTCAGTAAACCTCTGCTCCGCCAGTTAGCACTGGGCCCCTCTGAGCCTCAGTTTTCTTCTCCAGCCTGCATGGCCCTCTCCAGGGTGTAGACAGTGTGTCCGCCATGTTCAGGACCAGGCCAGGCATGGCGGTACACACCCGTGTTCCCTCACTTCCTTCTCTCGGTCATAGACGGGGTCTCATTATGTAGCCTGGGCTGACTTTGAACTCTCTGTGATCCTCCTGCCTCAGCCTCCTGAGGGCTGGGATTGTCAGTGTGCATCACCACGCCCGGCAGGTCATTTAATTCTTACTGAAGTTTGACTACCATCCCCATTCAACAGAGGAGAAAGCTGAGACCAAGCGGCCCAATGTCACATAGGTGCTGAGTGGACACAGACCCAAACAGCCTGCTGGGGGGCCAGAATCTCGGGGAGGCTCAGATGTCAGACCACACACTCTGGGGGAACCCCCCTTCTCCTCCAGAGCCTCCCCGCAGAGTGGATGTCCTCTGCCGCCGCCCAGGGCACTCTGATTCCTGCAGCCTGGCTCAGTCCCGAGCCCACATATCACAGACAAAAGCCAAGCCCCTGTTTTGTAGCCTGGAGCCGCCTGGAGCCCGAGCCAGGTGGGTCAGAACCAGGCCCCGCCTCCCAGCCCAAAGAGGACACATCTCCTCCAGGCACCCAGGCTGCACACTCAGCGCCTGCTGTCGCCGCCCGGCTAATATTGTCCCGGCCTTCCTGAAATACTCCTCCCTGCGGGTGGCTTTACGGCTGCTGAAGCCAGGGCCGCGTCCTGGTGGAGGAGAGAGCTATTCCGGGTGTGCAGCAGGTGTGGGGCTCGGCGAGCCAGAGAGGCCGTCTGTGGCTCCCCCGGCCCTGGCGGCCTCGGCAGCCCGGAGAGCCGTGCCTGGCAGCCGTGTGACTGGCACTGAGGAGAGGGCGAGGCCAGGCTGCTGGTGCAGGCACCCCCCTCCCCAGCACATACACACACTCACACACGCACTTGCACACCCAGGCCAGGCCCAGGCACTGGGATGGCAGTGAACCCCAGGTTGGCTGCCAGTGTCCGGAGCACCCCACCCTCAGCTCCCAGGATGCCCGGCCTGGGGTGCCCGCTTGCTGCCGCGTGCCCACAGCACACCAGGCACTGCGGATGCACAGCCAGCAGCGCACTGGCCTTTCACAGCCACCTGTGCACTGGGCACCGTCACCGCACTCTCCACTCCCGCCTGGGGACAAGGAGGCGCAGAGACGTGAAGCCACTTGCTCAGGGTCACCCGGGCCGGAAGTGGAAGCGGAAGAACCGGTGCTGGACAGAGTGGCCTGGCTGTAGGGTCCCCAGCGGCACCCCCGGATGAGACCGTCCCCAGCGCCCCGCCACAGTGGACTCCAGAGACGTGCACCCCAGCGGGAAGGAGCCGGCAGCCAGTGCCCCCCACTGCCCTCGCCAGGAGAGAGTGGGGCCATGCTCGTGGGCACAGAATCTGGCCTCCTTGGCACTTGCCGGTCCCTGGCCATTTCCAGCCTGGAGGATCTGGGGGCTCATGGCAAGAACCCGGGGCTCAGACTCACATGGAACCCTGTGGACGCACGTGGCTGTCCCTCAGATAAATGCTCACACGCACTCGTTTGCACGTGGTGCTGGGGGTCCTGGGCACGTGAGGCCACCCTGGGGTTCAGTCCCTGTCCAGATCCCCGTACCCTGTGGGTCTCCTGCCCCCCACCCCACCCCCAGCCTGAGAAAGGTTAGCAGCAGACACAGCTTCCTGCTCCAGCCTTCGGGAAGCCAGGGGGTGCGGCCAAACTCGGCTTTGAAAGTCACCCCCCACAGTGTTGGCCGCGGCCCCTGGGCGTCCGGCTGGCAGGAAGAGGGTCCGGCCCCACAGCTGCCTGCAGCCTGGGGGGCCCTGTGCTCTCGGCGACCGGTGGCCTTGGCTCTGCCGCAGAAGCCATGGTGGGTAAATATAGCGCTGCCACTCACCGGCCGAGGGGCCCTCGCCGTCCGACATGGTGCAGCCGATGGACAGGCAGCTGCTGGCCACCAGCCTGCAGGGACACTCCACGTCCTCAGTGGCTGTCACCCACCCGGCAGGGCTTGGGGCTGCTCCGAGTCTGGCTCCTGAGCAGTGTCCCGCCCCGCCAGCCTGGCCTCCCCCCCATGCCGGGCTGGGCAGATAAGAGCAGCTCCCGTGCCAGGATCCCAGGCGATTGGTGGATAATTCTGGGCACTGCCCTCCCTGCCTGGGCCTCTCCCCGGCAGCCCCGGAATTTTGCCTGAGAAGCTGCTGCACCCCTGGGTGCTTGGCTGCTCCCCAGAGCCCCAGGTCAGTCCCCAGGACCCCAGGTCAGTCCCCAGGACCTCAGGCCCAGGTTGGGGGGTGCGCTCCCAGAATACCGCTTACTCCATCCCAAGACTGGTTCCGCCTCTGAGCCAGGGGCACGTCCAGGTACTGGGGAAGGAGCCCGCTAAGCGATGCCACCCAGTACCTTGAGGTGAAGAGACCACCGAGGAGCCGGCCGCCAGGGGTGTAGCGGGGACCCGGAGCCGGGCCGTCTGTCTCGGAGGCCACAGGAAGGCCAGACCCTGTCTGGGAGTTTCGGGCAACGTTCCTGGGCACCTTCGGCGGCTGGGGTGAGCGGGGTTCCCTCCAGCAGCCAGTGACTGCGCCTGGCACCAGGGCTGCTGGGGAAACACCGGCTCAGAGCACACATCCCGCAAGCACTGAGTATGCACTTGCTGTGTGCTGGGCCAGGGCCCCACGAGGGTCAGAGTCCTGAGAGCAGCAGCCCCGGCCTGGGCTCCCCTGGGCCCCAGGGCTGAGGTCTGCCTAGTTCTGCGGCAGCGCCCGGCAGAGATAAGGCGGCTTCAGGGCCAGGGAGAGAAGCACTGCTGATGCGCTGTACTCAGAGAAATCCGGAGGGCTTCCTGGCAGAGCTGGCGTTTGAGTTACTTTGTTAAAGGGTAAGAGGGCGTTCCAGCGAGAGGAAGCGGCAGGTGCAAAGATAAGAGGCGGCAAGCACCAGCGGGAGAGAGGCGGGGTCCCCAGCTGGGGGTAAAGACGGACACGGTCCCCAGGAGAGCAGGAGGAACATGCTCGTGAAGGCAGGTGCTCAGGGCTGGGGAGTTCAGGGAGGCTTCCTGGAGGAGGGGCAGGAGCCTCAGAAGAGTGAGGGGGGCAGAGTGGCATCCTGGGCATCCTGGCTACCAACTCTGACCTCACTATGTCCTTGCCGTGTCCTTGTCTTGGTTGGCTCGTGCTGTCCTGACAGGTACTGTGCTCACCATCACAGGGAGTGTGCAAGCCAGAGGAGCCCCTCGTTGGGGATAGAGATGGTGTTGAAGCATCAGGTGGGGTTGGAGAAAATCCCTTTGGGGTCCTGTTTCCCTGAGATTTGCCTGCACGCATCCCCGGAGCCCCTTTGGTCCAGAGCAAATGAGGACAGTTGGTCAGCCTGGGTCCCTCTGAACAGGTTCTTATTTTGTCAAAAAAAGAAAAAAGCCAAGCCAAGCCAGAGCAGCCCTGGAGCTGTGTCCAGAGTTCTCAGCCCTGCCTCCCCACTTGTACACCCCTTCCTTCTTTCTTACCCCCTAGAGTCACCCCAATACTGTTGGGGGGCACAGTCTCAAGGACAGAAACCAGCTGCCACCAGCATCCCCACCCGCACTGTGAGAGGAGCCTCATCTTAGAAGTGGCAGGAGCCCCTAGTGAGAAGTAGGAGGAGCCCCGTCTGGGAAGCGGGAGGGGCCCGCCTGGGAAGTGGGAGGAGCATCCCCCCCCCCGGAAGCGGGTGGAATCTGTGAGGGGTGAGGCCAGGAGGTCACCCTCCAAGTTTAACAGGCAGCAGACGTGACTACAGAGTTTGAAGTATGCATACCTCACTAGGCGCAGTGGCTCCCGAGGAGTGCGGGATGGAGGTGCTGCACTCCGTTTGCAGGGAGCTGATGGGCATAGGCATGGGCTGGCTCGGACCTGCCTCCCTGGCCCTGCCTTGCTCAGTGTGGCTTTGAGGACATCATGGTCCCTGTGGGCACCTCTGTTTGCACACTGGGGAGCATTCAGGAGCACCTCCTCGGTCCTAATCCAGAGTCCCTGCCCCAGACACGCACAGTCTCTGGGGCCAATGCTGGGCAGCACCTGTGACCCCATTTCGGGTCTGTGTCTTGTTCAGGGCTCCCCGGCAGGGCTGCTTAAACAGAGGAGCCCAGGCCAGGACAGAGCCGCCGTGGTCACCTGTGGGGGCCCCAGGACACTGCCACAGTGTGGGCCTCACCTTGCCTGCTGCCTGCCAGCTCCTGGGGCAGGGCAGGGAGGCGCTGGTGATGGTGGGTCTGGGGTGAGGCCGCCTCACTGGCCCTCCTGGGTGACAAGGATCAGCCCAGCCCGGCCCAGCCTCAGTTTCTTGTCGGGAAGGGGCTGTGAGAAAGTGCACATCAGGGCCCAGAGCCACAGAGTGTGTCCATCCTGTATCCCCTCAAGTGACCACCCAGTGCTGGCTTCCCCTTCCTGTCCCTGGGGCCTTCCTGTTGTCCTTATCATGGAACATGTGACAGGAAGAGCAGCTCAGCGCCCTGTTCCTGAGGTCACGGGGCGGGGTGGGGGGGCTTGCTGCGTGTGTGTGGGTGGGCAGGGCATGGATGTGAGCGCGTGTGTGCACACACGGCCATGGCCCTGGCCGCTGGGAGCTGCCCCGAAGCACTAACCGTTTGTGTGCTGCCGGTCTGGGGGCCTGTAGGTATCTGATGCCAATTTCAACAAGAACTGGGTGGCACCACAGCCTGGCATGGCTCCCCAGGCTTGAATGAGGGAGCCCGGGTCAGGAAGGAAGGGCAGGGGCCAGGCGAGACCCCCGCAGGGGGTGGCACAGGCGGAGACCTGGGAGGTGAAGAGGATGGAAAGGGGCGCCCAGGCAGGCGGGTGGGGGAGGAAGCCCCAGGCAGCACCCGCCTCCGCCCTCGCTGGTGGGGACCCTGTTGCAGAGGCAGGGCAGCGGGTAAGCACAGAGCCTCATCCAGGGCCGTGGTGGCCACGGCTCGAAGGACAGTGGCTGTCACATGGGATGGAACCGCACCCTCGGGCTCGTGGCCCTGGGCAGGTCACGGAGCCGGCTAACCGTGGGGTGTGGGAGGCGCACGCTGCTTGGCGGGGGCCTGGTCCTCAGCAGTGCCCGCCAGGCCTCCTGCCGCCTGGGTAAGCAGTGGGCTGGGGTCTCACCCTGTCACCAGGGCCTGCGGGATACAGACACAGAGGCGATGGCCACACAGAGAAACAAACGACACGCATGCATTCTCACACCCCAGGGCTCACACACAACTCACCCATGTACACTCACACAGGCTCACATGCAGGCCTTTACACACATGACACACAGAGACATACACACAGACACACATGCAAGATTCATACACATGACACACACAAAACATGCACATGTCCCCACACAACCCTGGGAACAGATCTCCCACTCCTGGAGCCCCTGGTTCAACCCAGGCACCCTGATCTGACCCCTCGTGGGTGGCCTTGGAGAGCCCTCCCAGCCCCTGGGCTCCCAGCCAGGAAAGAAGCTGGGCGGCCAGGCCAGCTGCTCGGGG
>RJWT010035481.1:0-13455 GCA_004365215.1 Cuniculus paca | reverse complement strand
GCACCGGGGATTGAACTCACGACCTTGCACTTGCCGGGCAGGCGCTTAGCCCGCTGAGCTAGATCCCCAGCCCTGTTTTTGAGACAGGGTCTCACTATGCCGTTCAGGCTGGCCTTGAGCTCACTTTGTAGCCCAGGCTGGTCTCAAACTCACAACAATCCGCCTGTCTCAGCCTCCCGAGTGCTGGGATTACAGGTGTGAGCCACCACACCCAGCTCAGAGGAGTTTTTTAAAAAAATATTTTTTTCTCTTCTCTTCACCACTCTGGCATTACCTAGTCCTCAACCCCCAAGGCTTTAGATCACTGATTCTATAAAACTACTGTTGAATACTGTTTTTTCCCACTAGAGGAGACATAGACATTGCATTTAGTGCATTAACTGTGGGTCAAGACTTGGGTTGTTAAGATGCTTGCACTATAAGCATGGATTTTTGTGTCTAGGCTAACTGGTGACCCAAAACAGGATCTCATGGTATGTCGTTTCTCAGAGAGATACACTGTGATGCATTAGCCTGTTACTGCTGCTGCTGCTGCTGCTACTGCTGATTTGATTGCATAAGAATAATCCTGACTCATGGGACAATTTCATGCCAGTGAACCTGTCTTCCTAATAGACATCACACCCAGGGAGAGAGACAGCAAGAGTCCCTAACCCAAGAACTTGGACTAGACCACATTCTGCAAGGATGCCTGCAACCTGGTAGAAAGAATTCCCGAGTCTGAGTTAGCCCAGCATTGCAGTGGGCAATCAGAGGAGTCACTGAGGTGTGAGCACTCAAGCTCTCTGGCAAAGAAGCTACTTGGGGATCACACACGCAGTCTCATTGGAGTATTTAATCTGTGCTCCCACTGGACATCTTCTAGGTTTCAGTTTTTCCCTGTTTGTTGATTTATCTAATAATGTGGGGTTATGTTATGTTCTTTTATGGTTTCCTGTGTTTATTAGGTTGTTACTTTGTGTTTTTTCTTTCATTGGTTCTGATTTATGAGGTGTATAGATTCTCTCCCTTGTCTCAGCTCCATATCTTGTTTCTATACCTCAAACTCCCAAGACAATATTATTAACAGATTTCTTTATCCTTTTTCCAAACACATAAACTCCTCCCCCCAAGGTTTTAAATTCTTCATGCTCAGTTCCCTCACCGTCACTCCTATCTTCTCTAGTATAATTCCTTGATCCTCCCCATCTAAGCCTTTGGCTCTTCTGCATATTATCCAGTTTATTGTCCTCCTTATCAGCAGGTTCTAACAACCACATAGCTTTTCTCAATCACGAAGTAAAGCCCCTTTCTCCCCTATCTTGCCTTTGGCCCCATAAGCATCCTCTGAAAAGTCTCAGTGCTATCCTTTAAACTCAACTAAAAGCACTCCAGTAAAATCAGACCTTACATCAACCTGATCTTCTCATCTACCACTATTTCCCCAGCAAGCCTCCCCCTTAATGTCTAACGCTTCTCATCCAACCACCTCCCATTCTCCCTGCTCCATGACACCTACCTCATTGTAGAACAATCACAAGTAATAAACTGTCATCGTGTGCATAGAGAATAGACAAAGGGGAAAAGTATCACAAAGGGCTATTATATAGAAGTGTTGTAATCTTGAATCTGTGAATATTGTGATAGCCAGAAGTAATTCCTTCAGTAAAACATAGGAACAGAGCTGATATCACTTAAAGCAAATAGCAGAAAGAGTAAATGCCTACACTGGACATACAAAACTGAAAATTACTCATGGGGAGGCAACATCCTACTAAAAATCTCCACATGAGTCCCAAATTCTCTTCATTTCTCTATATATGAGTTCTAATCCAGCTCTAGAAAAAATACTTTAAAATATTCTTAACAGAAATAATGAATCAAAGCAGACTCAGCTAAAAACAGAGGGAAAACTAGTGAGGTAAATAAATAAATGGTAACAAAAGGCATTAGGAGAAGAAAAAGCGTACACCGACAGACAAAGAAGGCAATGGTAGTAAATAACCAAAACATCTCAGTAATATCTCTCCATGTTAATGTCCTCAACTCTCTAATTAAAAGATACAGACTGGCAGACTGAATCAAAAAACAGAATCCAACAATCTGTTCCACTCAAGAGATTCATCTAATCCAAAAAGATACTCATAGACTAAAAATTAAAGAATGGAAAATAACATTTCATGAGCCAGGACCCTCTAAACAAGCAGAAATACTAGTTCCAATATTAGATGTGGAAAACTTCAAATTAAAACTGATTAGAAATGACAAAGACGGTGTCACTACTATATACGAGCAAAAGGAACAATCCAAAAAGAAGAGATAATATGAATAAACATACATGTATCAAGTACTGGAGCACCTATCTTCATAAATGAAACACTGCTGAAATTAAAAGATCAAATAAACACTAACACAATCATAGTAGGGGATTTTAATACCTCAATTTGCAAAGAGATAGATCAACTAAACAAAAAAATTAATAAATATCAGAGCCCAACCACACCCTTGAACATATCTTAATGGATATGTACAGAGTATTCCTACCCTCTACAACAGCATATGCATTCTTTTCAGCAGCACATGGGCCTTTTTCCAAAATAGATCACACATTATTCCACAAAGCCTGGTTAAGTAAATATAAAAAATTTTAAATCTCCCATGCATACTAACAGACCACTGTGCAATGAAAATAGAAATCAATGACAGAAGAAATTTCAGAAAAGGAAAAGCCTCCTGGAAAATTAACAGTATACTCCTAAACAGTCAGTGGGTCACAGGTCAAAAAAGAAATTTTAAAGTTTCTGGAAGCTAATGACAATGACGGTAAAACTTGTTGAAATTGCTGGGGCATGTTGAATAAATGCGAAAGCAGTTCTCAAATGAAAATTCATCACAATCACTGCTCAGCTTAGGAAAACACAGAAAGCTCAAATAGACAACCTTATAAGAAAACTTAAGATATTTTAGAAACAGCAACAAATCAGCCCCAAATTTACATTAAAGAGGAAAATTATAAAGATGAGAGCAGAAATCGATGAAATTCATACTAAAAACAGTTTTAAAAAGGTCAATGAATCAAAAAGCTGGTTCTCTGAAAGAATAAGTAAAGTAGACAAGCCCCTAGCCAGACTTACCAAGAGAAAGTGAGAAAATACTTAACTCAATGCAATTAGAAATGAAAAAGTTGAAATCACAACAGACACTGTGTAAATCCAGAAGATAGTAACTATTTTGAAACTTTTTTTCTGGAAAATTAGCAAATTTTGGAGAAATGAACCAAATTCCTAAACACATACAAACTACCAAAACTAACCCAAGAACATATGACTATGCTTAACAGTCCAATAACAAGCAATGAAATTTGCATGGTAATGAAGAATTATCAAGTAAAAAAAGCTTAGGACCTGATGTATTCACTGCTGAATTCTACAAAATATTTAAGGATGCTGTACCACCAGTACCTGTCAAGCTGTCCAAAGAAATTGAAAGAGATAGAGTGCTCCTAAATTCATTTATGACCTCCACTGTCAACCTAATCCCCAAACTGGATAAAGACTCAAATGAAAAAGAAAAGTATAACCCAGTCTCCATAATGAACATAGACCCAAAAATCTTCAACAAGATGTTAGTAGATAGAATACAGCACATTATCAAAAAAAATCATGCATCATGATGAAGTAGGTTTAATCCCAGAGATGTAACATTCAACATCAGTAAATGTAATACATACCATAAACAGTAGCAAAGTAAAAAAAATATATATGTGATCATTTCAATAGATTCAGAAAAGACTTTCAATAAAATCCAACACTCCTTCATGATAAAAACATGAAGAAAACAGGTATGCTAAAAGCTATGTATATAACAAACCAACAGCCAGCATTCCTACAAAGCAATAGTGATACAAATGGCAAGGTACTGGCACAAAAGTAGATACCTGGATCAGTGGAACAAAAATGACCCTGTGGAAACTTCCCCAGACACACTCACCTATTTAACCTTCAACAAAGTGTCCAAAAATATATGTTGGAGGAAGAAGAGTCTGTTCAAGAAGTGGTGCTAGGAAAACTGGTTATCTATATGCAGAAGATTGAAATTGGACCCTTGTCTCTCACCATATACTAAATTAAAATCAAAATGGATCAAAGATCTAAACAGTAAAATAAAAATATTAAACCTAGTAGAAGGTAAAATAGAACACTTGAATAATGTAGGAAAAGATTTTTTAAACAGAGCATCAGTTGCACAAGAAATAACAGTAAGAATCAACAAATGAGATTATATCAGACTAAAAAACTTCTGTATAGCAAAATAATTGGTAAAGTGAAGAAACAACCTACAGAATAGGGAAACAATTTTGCCTGCTACTGCTCAGACAAAGGATTAATATCTGGATATACAAAGAACTCGCAAAAATTAAACCATCTAAAACTAAAGATCCAATCTGGAGATGGGAAAGAGAAATGAACAGACACTTCACACAGGAAGAAATGCAAGTAGCCAACTAATACAGGAAAAAATGTGCAACATCTCTGACCATTAGAGAATTGTAAATTA
Organism: Cuniculus paca; assembly: GCA_004365215.1. Classification (NCBI taxonomy): domain Eukaryota; kingdom Metazoa; phylum Chordata; class Mammalia; order Rodentia; family Cuniculidae; genus Cuniculus; species Cuniculus paca. Next base: position 8,919 of record RJWT010035481.1, on the reverse strand, counting down.
AAACAAAACTCAGATTCCATCTTACACCAGAAAGAACAGCAACCACCCCGAAATCAAACAGTTACAAATGCTGGTGTGGCTGTAGTGGAAAAGGAGCCCTCCTGCATTGCTGGTGTGAATGCAAACTAGTGCAACCATTAGGGAAATCAGTGTGGAGATTTCTGCAAGAACTGAAATTAGAAATTCCATAGGACCCAGGGAGACCCTAAGAGGGCTTCAGTCATTACACTACAATGATTCATGCACGCCGGTGTTTGTAGCAGCACAATTTGTAATAGCTAAATCCTGGAAGAAGCCTATATCCCCATCGGCAGATGACTGGATAAAGAAAATGTGCTATGTATATATAATGGAATACTACTTAGCTCTAAAGAATGACAGTTTTGAGACATTTGTAGGAAAATGGATGCACCTGGGAAATACAATATTAAGTAAGATGAATCAGATACACAAACTTGAATACCATGTAGTATCTCTCATTTGAGTGAGACAAAGTATGAAGAAAGAAAATGATAAGAATGAATAGAAAGGGAAAAGGAGATGGGTCTTGCAGTAGGGAAGCAGTTCAAGGGGAAAAACACCAGGGGTGAGGAGGAGGTAAAGGGGAGATAAGTAGAATAAAGATGCACCATGTGCAGGAGCCTAATAACCTCAATTAATGTAAATGTGCTATGCCACAGTGTGAACTAAGGTTAGTATCAACAAGAATGAAGAATGGGATGGGGAACTGGAAGAGCCAGGAGGGAGGGAGAGGAAAGAGGATTAAAAAAGAAACAAGCTGTGGTGAGAACATGTAACTACTCCTCAAGATGACTATAAACTGCATGACCTGCAAACATATACTAATTAAATAAAAAATAAATGAAAGACAAATATATATATATATGAATGGTTACTAATAAGGGAATCAGAATATATATAACAAAATATAACATCTATACTAGTTAACAATGGTTCTGACCAGAGAGAGGTTGACATGGAACGAAAGGAGACATTATAAACCAAGCAGTGTCCCCATGGGAGAAACTTACAGTCATGCTCTCAAGAAATTATGAAGTGTAAGCATAAATATATATTCTGCAGACATCCAATTAGAAATAAGAATAAAAAAGAACAATCAGATCTGTTCCAATATTGAAAGAAAACTAAAATATGAAACATTTAACTGGCTCAATTATACAAGCTAAAACAGAAAGTAGCAAGAAACAATAGGATTAATGTACTTATTTCACATAAAGAGGTCACTGAGTACTTGATACTTAAAGAATAATGTTCACATATGCTTGGAACAAACTCTGACTTTAATAAAAATAGTGTGTAGGCCATCTAGGAAACAAATTAGAAATGCAGTAAATGTCAAGAAAGCAGAAAGAATAAGAACAGTAAAATAAAATTAGAATTATGTTAATGTTTGAGAAGACAGATGGAAGTAGGTAAAATCTTTCTGCCAGAAAACAACTGTTTGTTTAGTTAACTAATTAATTTTATCACTAAGTTTATTATGCCATTTAGATATACATAATGATCACGTTCATCATAGGGAATTTTTACCTGTACTTGCTGTATCTTAGTTCTTTTTTTCTATTCCTCTTCCTTTAATCTGTCTTCCCCTCCTTATTTATAAAGCTTTGTTTCTATTTTATATTTCTTTACTTATTTTTTTCTTTTCCTTTCCTTCCTTTCCCTCTCCCTCTTCCCTAGTTATTCTTTCCATTTGAACAATTTTTTCCTATTTCATAATATCTATTTTACATTTTGGTTCTTATTTACACTTTCAGTTTCTCACACCCGAGAGACAATGTGACACGTTTGTTCTTATGTACTTATATACTTACATATTTCACTCAAGAATCAATCCATTTAGCTATAAATGTCTCAAGTTTATCCTTTTTTATGGTGGAATAGTACTCCATTATATAAAAAATCCACATGTTTTATATCCGTTCATCATTTGGGTTGTTTTCAAGATTCAGCTATTACAAACTGTGCTGCTATAAATATGTATTATGGTTTTGTGTTTAGATGTTCCCCCCAAAGCCTCATGCACTTTTAGATGTGACTTTTTCAGAGGCAGCTGATTCTAAGATTTGAGATTGATTCATAGTTCAATGCTGGGATTAAGGGTGCTGCGATTAAAGGTGAGTGATTGTTGGATCAGTCCACTGATTGCATTAGCACCACCCTAACCCCAATTACTGGATATAATATAAGGGATATAAAGAGGCTTGTCTCCTCTCCTCTTTTGCTTTTGCTGTTTCCTGCAACCATGTACTGTTGTCCCTGCTGTGTGCCACCCTGCCTTGGAGCCAGCTAATTATGGACTGAAACCTCCACTAACTGTGAACTAAATAAACACCTCCTCCCTTAACTTATGGGTATTGGGTATTTTTGTCTCAGGAACAAGAGAAGTGACTAAGACAAATGCAGTGTGCATATATCACTGTGGTATGATGCTTTTAATTATTTTGGGAAGATACCAAGAATGGGAATAGCTGGGTTGAATGGAACCTCTAGTCCTATTTTTTGAGGAATCTCTACACTGATTTTCACAGTGGTTGCACCATTCTACATTCCCACCAGCAGTGGAGATAGGTTCTTTTTTCCCCACAGCCCCATCCACATTTGTTACTGGTTGATTTCTTGGTAATAGTCTTTCTTTCTGGAGTGAGATGAAATCTCAGTGTTGTTTAAATTTGCATCTCTTGAATCACCAGTGATGTTGAACATTTTTTCATATATTTACTTTGCTGTTTCTACTACTTCATCAGAGCAATATGTGTTCATCTCAGATGCCCATTTTTGGCTTGGGTCTCTAAATTTGGGTGGTCTGATTTTTTTCAGTTCTTTGTATGTTTTAGATATTAATGTTTTGTCTGAGGAACAGCTGGCTAAAATTTTTTCCCACTCTGTGGTTTATCTTTTCACTCTGGCAGTGATTTCTTTTGCTGTTCAAAAGCTTTTTAATAAAATGAGGTCCTAGAGAACTACAGGCCAATCTCTCTAATGAACTTAGATGCAAAAATCCTGAGTAAGATACTGACAAACAGAATGCAACAAATCATCAAGAAGATTATATACCATGACCAAGTAAGATTCATCCCTGGGATGTAGGGATGGTTTGACATACACAAATCAATAAATGTAATCACCATATCAACAGAGCAAAAGACAAAAATCACATGATCATCTCAATAGACACAGAAAGTCCAACACCAATTCATGATAAAAATCCTAGAGAAAATTGGAATAGATGACCTTTACTTCAATCTGATAAAAGCCATCTGTGACAAACCAATAGCCAACATCATCCTAAACAGCCAAAAATCAAAAACTGTTACTCTAAAATCAGGAGCAATACTAAAATGCCCATTATCACCACTCGTATTCAACATAACTCTGGAAACATTATCCAGAGCAATTAGACAAGAGAAATAAATAAAAGGAATAACGATATGAAAGGAAGAAGTTAAATTATCATTATTTGCGGTTGACATGATACTCTACATAGAAGATCCCAAAATTCCACCAAAAGACTTCTTTATTTAATAACCAAATTCATTAGCGTAGTTGGATACAAAATCAACACTCTAAAATCAATAGTATTCCTGTACATAAATAACAAACTCACTGAGAGAGAAATAAGGGAAACAACACCTTTCACAATAGCATAAAAAAAAATAAAATTGAAGTATCCAGGAATCAATCTAATAAAAGAAGTGAAAGATCTCTACACTGAAAACTACAGTACTCTATAAAAGGAGATCAAAAAAGATCTCAGAAAATGGAAAGCTATCGTTTGGTCTTGGGTAGGAAGAACCAACATAATAAAAATGACGATACTTCCAAAATTGTTATACATGTTGAAAGCAATCTCAATCAGAATATCATTAGCATACCTTGCAGAAGTAGAGAAAATAATGCAAAAATTCATTTGGAAACAGAAGAGACTTAGAATATCAAAAACAGTTCTTGGCAACAAAGGGCAGGCAAGGGGCATCACAATCCCTGACTTGAAATTATACTACAGAGATATTGTGATAAAAACAGCATGATACTGGGAAAAAAACCTTGAAGATCAGTGGAACAAATTAGAAGATGCAGAAATAACTTCAAACACACTTAGCTACTATAGTGGTTGATTGATTGTGTCGACTTGAGAAATGTAGAAGTTTAACAAAATTGGCTTAGCAATTCTACACCCTAGGGTGACTCATCACCTGGACTGTATAAAAGAGAAGGAGGAAAGATGAATGAATTTCATTCTTTGGAGGGGCTCCAGGCTTCACCTTCAGCTTGGATGTGGTCTCCTGGCTTCCAGCGTAGACTTTTCAGCCTTCCAGCATAGATCCTTTGGCATTCTGTCGTAGACCCATCGGCCTGCTAGTGCAGACTTGCATGAGACACTAGGGTGAACTCCAGACCTTGGATTGAATCCTTCGACCTCTGGCGTGCAGATACCCTCTGCACGCTTCTTCGTCTGATTCTGTGGCTGACCATCTTAAGCCAACCTTGTAATTTCTTATATCTTGTGTTATATCTGTTTTGTCTAGTAAAACCCCAATACAGCTACCTTATTAATGAAACATACTCATTGGAAGAAAAATAGCCTCTTTAATAAATGGTGCTGGAAAAACTGGCTTTCCATATGCTGAAGACTAAAACTAGACCCATGTCTATCACCAGGCACTGAACTAAAATGAAAATGGACCAAAGATCTGAATATTAAAATAAAAACACTAAATCTGCTGGAAGAGAGAATAGGTAGAACTCTTGAAGACATAGAGATAGGCAAGGACTTCATGAGCAAAACCCCAACTGCATGGAAAATATTGCAAAAAAACTTCAATTGAGTAAACTCAGCTATATGCTTTATATAAAACATTACCTAAAAATTAGAAAAAGGCAACTGATCTGTATTACTAATGATAGGAAAATTCAAAAGAATAAAAAAGTTGATATATATTATTAATGAAGATTTCAGGTTGTTATTTGATTTAAGTTAAAGGCAAACAACTTTAAACATTATTACATCACATTGAAAAAATGATAGGATCTGCATTGAATGTTGTATCATGAACTTTACTTGATGAATAACACATACCTTAAAATGTAAATAAAAACTGGTAAAAATACTAAGTGATATTATCATAGTACAACACACTTGTTACTATATTACCTTTAATTCCTAACAGATAAAATAAGTACAATTAAGAAAATAGAGGATCAACAAAATAAAGGAAAAAATAACTCAGTAGAAACATATCTAATATGTGTAATTAGTGCCAATTATTGTAAATAAAATATTTTGGGTTGGCCTCAAGGATTTTACAAAATTGATCATGTGTTTTATCGTGTTTCTTTAAATTCACTCAAATCATGCATTTTATAAGACTGACTATATTACCTGACAATTCAACATCAATATCAACAATATAAATAATCAGGAATATAAACAAAAAAGAAATTTAGACATGTAAGAAAAAGTCCCTTAAGTATAGTAAGGAAATAAGTAAAAATGCATTAAGTCTCATTAAAAAATAATGATAATATCTCACATGATGTTTCTTGGTAAATGGCAAAGATTTATAATCCAGAAGTAAGTTATTTGTTTAAACTATTTAGTTTTAAGGCAATTGAAGGAAAGCTACATATTAAATGTTTCAATGTATAGAGTAAAGAAAAAATGAAGCAATGGAAGAAATTACAAAGAATAAAATTAAGAATGGATGACTATAAAGAAGAAGTCAGTTTAAGAACTCGTTAAAGAAATTAGTCTCTTAAGAATATTAATTTAAAGAGGCACTACTTAGTATTTTAAGAGAAAATATTGATAAATACATGGGAAGGTGAAAAATCCTAAGGCACACAACTTGAAACTAAATGCGATTGATGCCTGAATTCTTCTGCAGAGCTTTGCAATACCAGTCAACTCTGAATTTCCTTTTTGCTCTGTGGTTGCCCCTTTGTATCTTTAAAGGTTGCCATCTGTCTGCAAGGCCTCCACATGAGGGAACTCTCCATGGTTGGTCCTGAGCTCTATTCTCCCATGCCTTTGACTAGCGTTCACCTATGTAATCATTTTCAACCTCACAGCCCCATCTCAAATCTACCTTAAATTTTGCATATCTCCTTGTTTATTATTTCTTCTTGGGGATGTGATAGCTGTTTCACTTTTCACATGTACAAAACTGACTGGTTCGTTGCCTTTCTCTTTAAACATGTTTCTTCTCTGTTCTTGCCCAAATCAGTAAGTGGTGATGGCTGTCTTAGTTTTACAGGCCAGAAATCTGTTTCATTGTTTTTTGCCTACATTGAGCAAGACTGTTGACTCTGCTGTCACATTGTCTGTATAACCCAGCCCATCCTCTTTTCCCCTCTGCCTCCGCTCTGCAAACTGTGCAGCTCCCTTTCCTGAACTGCTGCCACAGCCCCCACCTCTTACTCATGTGTGTGTCAGCCCCTTCCATACAGCAGCGACAGAGAGTTGCCTTTTAAACAGACATTACTCCAGATCCCTCAGTAGATTGCAACTGCAGTAAATCATATCTGATCTGTTAGAAAATGGCACACAAACATTCACGAGAGCCTTATTCACAATTGTCCAAACTTGGAAGCAATCACCTTATCTTTCGGTAGGTGAATAAACTGTGGCATATTCAGACAGACGAGTCTTACTCAGCCATAGAAAGAAATAAAGGTAGCTGGTCACAAAATGACATAGGAAACCCTAAATGCGTATCACTAATTCATAGAACACAGTCTTAAAGGGTACAGTGTTGTATGATTCTAAGTTTGTGACAGCCTGGAAAAGGCAAGCCCATGGAGAATAAAGATAAGTGGTACAGATAATGAGTGTAGTAGGGTGAGAGGGTGGGGAGAAATGAATATGTGTCGCACAAGGATTTTCAAGATATTTAAACTATTCTTATAAGATGATAATAGTAGATGCATGACAATACACACTTTCCAAAACCTACAGAAGTTTACAACACAATGAATGAATCTTAATATAAACTAGACCTCAGTTAATAACAGTGTATGAAACTTTGATTTAAATGTCACCCCATGACAAAGAAGCCCCTCCCGTCTCTGCATGACTTTGTACTACCCTGAGCCCTGTAGCCCTACTGCATTTATTTCTTGTCATTGTGTTTTGTTCCCTTCCTACCACTTATCATCATTTCCAACTATCGCTTTTCTTTCACACTAGAACTGTGAAGTCCTAAGGGCCACAGAGCCATATTCTTTGTTCATCGTTAATTATTGGCATCCTGAGCAGTGCTTGCCAGAGTAGATGGTGGACACTAGGGGATGTGATGGAGAATATGACTTCAGCATCTGATACGGAGAAGACCAAGTGCTGACTGGGAAGGCCAAGTGCAACTCTTTATGCTAATTAACATGAAATTAATAAACAATCGACTAAGAAACTATAAATTTCTAAATGTAATGCAATGGGCAATAGAAAAATCTGACTATTAATGGAATAAAATCAGAAGTCTGTTAAAGAACTAATTCTGAAGAGGATACCTGATTAAGAATATTTTAAGGGTAATTTCCCCAAACCTTCAAGGAAAAAGCAATTTCCATATTATTTAAAATGTTATTTGGCTTAGAAAAAGATCACTTGTTCCTCATTTATTTTATGAATTGCAAATATAGCCAGTTCGTGTAAAAAATTAAAAAACTCTAATGGTAATTCAATCACAGATTGTAGTAAAATAATATATTATGAACATTATATTACATTTAGAGAAAGATAGATTGATCCCCAAATCATTTTATGAATTGCAAAAATAACTAGTTTAAGGATATTCAAAAACTAAATAAATAATATAAACACATGCAACATATTAAAATACTAATACACAAGACATACTGACTTCATCACATAATCCAACGAAACTTCAGAAGTAGAAAATTTATTAAAATAATTCATCATATTAAGAGATCAAAGACAGTGAAAAATGCAATCATGTCAATTGGTGTCAAAAAGGCATTTAAGAAATTCAATATTAATGTATGAAAAGTGTGTGATAGAAATAGTAGGGTATACATATAGTATAAATAACTATTCAAACAAATGTTGAACTAGATGTGCAAAACTAAGGCAAGTATAGAATAATATGTAGGAACGCATTTTACTTCCTATGTCTCTACTTCTTTTGTAAAATAGAGATAAGCAGTTTAATCTGCTTTATAGAGTTGTGGAGAAGATTATGCCATATAATCCTAATAAATAGCCTTACATAGTATCTAGCCATAGTTCAGTAACAGAAATTAAATTTATGCTTATGTTCCTACTTCATTATTAAAATGTGAAGGGTAGCTTCATTTTGATTGGTAAGTATACAGAGGCTTACTACAATTTACAGGGAAAGGACAAAAGCAAGATAGTAAAAGAAAAGCGTTCTTAACTTTGGATTTGAGAGCCCAGAACAATGAACTTCAGGAGTCTTGGATCTAGAGATTTATATTCCCAAGCCTCAACACTGAATGGCCTCATAGTGAAACCATTGGAAATGCTGATACCAGTGGACCAAAGAAACAACTCGCGTGAGAGTTAGTCTGAGAGGCCCCAGACATCTTCGTCTGGCTTACCTGGTTAAGCCAGGCCTGCTATACACTGATTCCTCACCTGTCCAGACTTTCTGGGAATCAAAATCATATTGGCTCTGCCATGAAACCTCGCCCTGTAGCCATTCAGTTATGGTTTGACGCAGTTGGTGCTTTAAAACCTAATAGTCCATTAAATTTAAGGATGATGCTTCTGGCAAACCCAGAGAAAACCACTGAATGTGTACCAAGCAAGGTAAGGAGAATTGTTTCTATTCTAGGATTTTTAGATTTAAGACTGGTGTAGGGCATGTTGAGCTAGAGGTGGTAGAGACTTTATACCCCTGTGACAAATATTATTTG
>RJWT010035480.1:0-13459 GCA_004365215.1 Cuniculus paca | reverse complement strand
CTCTTGGGACCCCCTGAAAGCTGGGAACGTGGCTCCCCCAGACAGGAGTCGATGCTCACTATCTTAGCACCAGTAGAGAGGGACACAGGAGAACCCCTCATGGCATCCCTTCGCTTAGCTCCTCAGGCCACACACCAGAAGATGTGGCTGCAACAGACTCTACTGAAGGTTTGGAGACAACTAAATACCACAGCATAGCAACAGAAGTAATGCTGAAGATTACTGTTTAGAGGCCCCAGCAATTTAGCAAGGAAAACCTTCTTAAGGATTCTCCTTAGCAGTCAGTCCAATTCCAAGTCTCAAGCCCTGCCTTAAGGTCCATCTTTTTCTTGCCCAGTGGAGGAAGACTTCTTCCATCCTTCCCTGAGTAAATCTCCACTCCTGTCTAGCATGAATGCTCTACCCCACTCAGGATCTCTGTGGGCACCACAACCCTCAGCAAAACCTTTCCAGCCCTGGTTACTGACCAGGCCTGTGCTCAGTGCCCTTGGGTGCTGTGTGCTTGGTATTCCAGGAAGGGCTTCCCTGTGTTAGACACCTGAAGGTAATATGCCTCCCAAAGTCTCCCTTTAGTGATTCTTCCAGGTTACGGTAGATCCTCTGGGAGAAAACAGCACAGTCGTGCATATCCCAAGGACAAAAATAACTCTTGGAAGCCGTGGAGTCCAGATCTATACTAACAAAGAAAAATATTCTTTTCAAACCAACAAAAACTCTGCCCAGCCTCTCTCTGTCCATGTTACAGTGCATCATGAGTTTAGCTTCCCTTTGCACCTCCCCGTTCCCGACAGCCCCTGGGAACCCAAGGAGTTTACTGGCAGAGAACTTCACGGGCTTTGCCTCACAGCAGTGCTCCTCCCTTCCAGTCACCCTCAGGTGGTGCTTGTGACCAAGATGGTGCCGCAGGCTAAACTCCAGTATGATACAGTCCTACAGATACAACAGGACAGATAACCAGATAGACCAGACAGGCCCCCGAGTCCTCCCAGAGGGTGGGGGGAAAAACAGTACCTCAGCTCCTCCACAACCTGCACACGGCACAAGACTGACCCAAGCCGTGCGCGCATGTGCAGATGTGTGCACACATGTCTCCTGTAGACAGGTCAAGTTTTTAAGCAGACAGAACTTTCCTCTCCCACTATCATGGCAAGTAGAAGAGAGCAAAGTACAGACAGATTCCCCACTGTCCTCCGTGAGCGCCCTCAGGCCAGGTTGAGAAGCTGAGCAGCAGCTCATCAGATCCCTTCACAGTCACCGGCCTTGAAAATTCAGAGAGAGCTTCTCTCGGACCTCAGCTGTAACTATGTCAGGTTGAAACGCTGTGACTGAAAACAAACAATAACCAGAGGGACTGACTGCTCTTTTTGCAGAGAAAAAGTTATTATAATCTAGCAAGGCGTCTTCTTTTTTCACCTCAAAAGGTACAGAACGAGGTCAGAATTTCAGTCTCTACCTTCTTGATAAACATGAAAAAGCCTGGTCCACAAGCACATTTGCAACCAAACTCTGCTTTCTTGCTGCTCTTGTGGAATAAAAATAGCATCTTTATTGTTCTCCATTGTATCCCAGATCCTAGCAGAATGTCTGGCACATAGTAAGCGCTCAATAAATATTTATTGAAACAGTGTGCTCTACAGATTGAAAGAGCGGGTGACTTGTAGTATATTCATCCAAAATTTAGGGAAATGAAATTCATCCCACTTGTCAATTACAGTCTAAGAAGATTATCTAGCAGGAGGCAGCCTTCTTGAAATAAGATTCCAGACAGAAATCCATCTGTCAACCAATGATACAGATATTAAGAAATAAGAAGTCTTCCGCAGAATCGCTAAGTCTGACCTCCTGCCTGTGCGAAGAGCAGCTAAAGTGCCATTATCTGCTTACACCACAGGATGAGAGTCCTTCAACCCCTCCTGCTCTCCGCCTTCAGAATCTGTTAAGAAAGCAGATATTCCCTCCACAAGGCAAACAGACCCCAGCGCTGTTTGCATGATAAGACACCCTGCTGGTCAAACTCTTGTCCCAGCATTCAAAATGTTACTAGACATAGTCACTCTTCTTTTGATTGAGGTCAACAGTTCATGATATGCAACTAGTTGGGTTCGAATAAATATAGCTTGGCTAAAAGCTCAACCTTTTTAATCATCATTCCTTTTTCTGATCTGAATTAGACTAGAGTTGAGCCAAGGCTTGTATCTTTAACATCTATGACACGAGTTGTTTAAGCAAATAGAGAATATAAATAAGCACAGGCATTATATTCAGATTATAAGAAACCACATTAATCCTATTTGTGAGAATTAAAATTTTAAATACTTTTATACTGATTACTTGCACATAAAAGGGTTTATTTAGGGTTTTGAAAATGAGTCATATGTGCATTAAAGCATGCCTAACTGGATTTTCTCATTAATGCTCTTTTGTATTCTTTTAATGTTTTTTCCTTTAATGATGCAATAAAAAGTACTAACACTTATTTTTAAAATATTCTACATTTCAATTATATGGTAGTTTAACTTCATGCAAATCAGTGAGGTTTATTCTATGAAAACACTGAGTAAAAAGAGCTCATGAATGGAAATAATACTTCATAATCAAAAAATGAGGTTAAAAAGGTAAAATTCTTCTTCCACCAAAACACATGGCCCTTACAAGTGTCTCTTTTTGTCCTCAATCCTTGAACATGACCACAGTGGAAATAACCATATAACACATTGGAGAGAAGGCAAAATAAAGGAAACACTTGCCTTTTCTTGTTATCTGTATTCTGACATTTGTCTAGTTGATCAGCTGGTCACTTTGTGGGAGTGAGATCCTAAATCACAAAATCATAGAAAAGAAAGCAAGGCCAGACAATGTTTGTCTCTGTCAGCAAAGACAGATGGGCTTCTCTCTTGGTCTTAGTTCCCTAGAAAATATTTCCTGTAATGTTATTTAACATTTGTTTTACACACACAAACTGTCCCCAACTTTCAATAGTTTAAGTTTTTTTTACTTTACAGTGATGTAAAAGCAATGTGCAGTCAGTGGCCACTTACCTCAGACTTGAATTTCTCCTCAGGCTGGCTGGGTGCAGTGCCGTCCTGCCCCGAAAGCTGTGGCCAGGGGAACACTGCGGAGCCACGCTGTGGAGCAGGTGAGTGGACTGAGTGCCATTTCACCTCCCAGTAGTCCACTGAGATGGAACCCACAGTAAGCGAGGGACATCCACACTTACTGCACAGGCTTCCTGGACAGACTCGCACATCTGTGGTTCCAAAACTGTTGTCTTTCTTTATGTGTGGCTTAATTCGAAGACCCCTGATTAGCTATCTCCAGAGTTCCTTGTTTCTACAATTACACATTCAGTAAGCATCAGTTGTGTCACCTGTTAAATACTAAGCACAGAATCACAGAGAGAAAATAAGGCAGCCCCAGCTGAAGGGACTCACAATCTAAGGAAAGAAACAGACCCGTAACAAATCGAGTTAGTGACCTTTACCAGGGACAACAGAGGTGGTCACAAAGGAAGACCAGCCAGCACTGCCTAGCCTAAGCATGGCCATGTAGAAAAATCAATGCCCCCTCAGTTCCCTGGATGATAAGGAAATACTGTCTGAGGGAAGAGGAGAAAAAGCATTCCAGATAACAGACTAGCTGTGTAGGAGCTCGGTGAGGGAAATGGGACACTTGATCAGTAGTGATCAGCATTATTAGAAAACAATGCCAATAAGGGAATGGATCCATGCTGGAAAAGCAAATTAAAAGCCAATCAAAGCTGAGCATGTTGGGCTGCAGATTTAGCTCAGCGGCATAAGCACCTGCCTGGCAAGGGTGAGGTTTGTGAGTTCAACTCCCAGTACCAAAAAAAAAAAAAAGCTGAGCATGTTGGTCCATGTCTGTAATCCCAGCACTCAGCAGGCTGAGGCAGGAGAATCTCAATTTTGAGGGACACCTTGGACTACACTGGGAGTTTAAGGCTGGCCTGGACTACATAGTGAGATCCTGTCTCACAAATATTATATAGGATCTTTTACTCCCAGGATAATCCTGATCCTTGACATTCAGGCCAGTGATTCTTCTATTTTATAGTACTGCAGACTGAACTCAGAGCATGACACATACTAGGCAAATGCTGCACCACTGAACTGTTTCCCTGCCCTCTTTCAGTTTTTATTTTGAGACAAGATCTCCCTAAATTGTTCAGGCTACCCTCAAACTTGCAATCCTCCTGCCTCAGATTTCTGAGCACACCTGTAGTCCCTGGCTAGTGCTTTCAGTCTACTTTTAAGTCAGAGAAAACTTCATGAAGTAGATGAAAACCATGGCCTCTCTCTGTAGAAAGCACTTCAAAAAGAGTGTCTTCCCCCATCATACGCTCAGACCTTCCACCACTCTACCCCCCAGCACACAATCCTTCACTAGTTCACCCTTCTTGCACAGACTCCTGACTCCCTACCTCAAGATCCACTCAGACTGTGACACTGAGGACAACATCCGAGCTGGAAAGGCCAGAGAGCGGCCCTGATTCCCAGGTTTGCCTTTTCTTCTTTGCCTGTCCAGAACTCGCCTGTGCAGTTTCACCCACATTTCTCTATTCTCTCCTGCAGCTACCCCATGGAGGTAGCTTCAAATTTTGAAAGAACTCTGAAAATCTGCCCCTCCTTTGTTTTCAACTTGTTTGTAACAACCCCAACATCCGTATCAGAGGTGGTTTTCAGCTTAGAAGTGGGTCACTCGTGCCTGGCACAACATAAGCTATTTCACTACACAGTTACTGAGAGCTCCTGCTGTGTCAGGCCATCTGCAGTGAGCATCCATCTGTAAAGATCTGCGCACTAGACACAGGGGTAACATTAACCCTGCTTCTCAGACCTTGTTTTCCTGTTTTTCATAATTTCCATTGTCCTACTCTGGATCTTCGACAGGTTTTCAAGAATCCTTTAACAAAGGAGTGTAAAATCAGGAGGTGCTGATTCCCGAGTGCTGCCAGCGCTTCAGGGAAGCACACACACCCACATCACACTCTTCTGACCCCAGAGTTGGGCCATTAATTTAAATATAATTTATGATCTACATCATTTTTTTCTAATCATTTCACATTATGATAAAAAAATATTAACCAGATAATTCTGTTCCCCCAGAGAGAGGACAAATTCTAAGGTATGTGTGCAAGTTGAAAGGTAGACATTGTCCCTGGCCCCTGCTCCTGCCAGGCCTGATGCTGCTTTAAATATATCTAAGGAATTTCTAGAAAATATGCTGAAGACATATAAGGCAAACTCAATGATGGGACAAGTAAGGATGTCTGTCAGAATAAATCACGGCCCCTTGAGGGTGAGAAGAGCCCAAAGAAATCAATTTGCCACCCAGGGGCCATGTGGTCTCTGCAAGTCACTGCCTCGATCTCTGGTAGCTGACCATGTGCCCATGCACTGTGGGTCCTCACTATCAGCGGAGTCTTTACTATTGAGCCCATGTGTACGCTCCATCTCCACCAGCACAAAATGCTATTCACATGCCTGATATCTCCAGCACTAATGTTCATAGCGTTGAAGTTGAGAAAGTTACTGGCCTAGAGTTAAATGCTGAACCTCCCACCCTGTATGAAAGGATGGTATATTTATTGTACAGTCAGTACAAACTGGGTGCCATGAGTAAAATACAGCTCCTAGCCCCATGGAGGTTATGATCTTCAGTGAGGAGAACAGTATCACCCACTTCGTAGAGTTAAGAAGCTTACAGGACTTAGGTGTTAGACACCTGGAACAGAGCATAGGACATAGTAAGAACTCAATATAATTTGTTGTTTTAAAGCCATTACGACAGGGCTGTCATATAGTATATGCTCACTGAAAGATAACCAACAAAGTTATTAAATACCAATGAGCTGATAGTTCTCACTGAAAAGTTGGCTCAATGAGTATCTTGAGTCTCCTATGTCCTCTATTTTGTCCTCAGTTTCCCACGGGAGACTAGAAGTGTTCTTTGGCTATGATCAAATCTCAGGGGTGATAATTTTCATATTAAAGAAATCAAAGATATACACAGGACTATGGTTCTTTCTTTCCAGAACAAGAACTAATTTCATAATGGTCTCAAACAGGGGCAATCAAAAGATTAAGCTTGCACAGAGGGAAAAAAAATACTTGGCACAGGGCAGCCCAACCCTATCTCAAGACATGAATTCCAAATTAATGATACTCCTCCAGAAAGCCCAATTGGAAAGGATTGTAACACAAGCAAAATGTCTTTGCTCCTTTGCACACATTTCCAGCACAAGTCCAGTTCCAGGCATCATTTTATATCGGTCATTAGTCAGTAGATCCTTGTTTACACATTCTTTCTGGGGACTTGTTTTGCTTTGCAGGCACAGCTAAGCCTGGCTTACGACCAAGAGAGCCCTGAACATTTCATTCTGTGAACTCTTTACTGGTCTCAGGGCAAGGCTGACTGACTAGAGAGGCAAACCATGCAGCCTGAAGAACAGAAGCTTTGACCCTACACAGTGAAAGCTCTGGTTTTTTCACTCAGATAACTTCATAGATAGCTCTTTCCTAACTACTTGCCAGAGAGTTTTAGAAGGATGAGTTACTACCAAAAAGCAAAATAATCCTACAGTTTATCTAATTCTTGCACTCCCATTGCTACAGTAAGAGGCTGCACCCAAAATTTAATGAGGGATTGACAAATAAGAATGCCTTTAGGAGGAAGAATACAAAACTCACTTTTTACCAATAGGTCAATTTTAAGGCTAACTGAAATTATAGGGACATGATATTACAGAGAAATTGAAATCATTGTAATGATTTTCTACTGCTTACATGACTCATGCAATTATTCCCAGAAATAAAAACGAGGTCCCCCTCCTGTACTAGCCTGAAAGAAAAAAGTGACTATTAGGAAGACTTGTATGTTTAATAAACATGTGACCTGGATTGGAGTTCTTTCCAATTGTGACATGGAGTCGAGTCCAAAATATGCAAGATCTACATTTACTGACAGAGATGAAAATGGAAAGTGGGAAGAAAGACGTTTCATGGATGTTTGGGAATATGGTCTAGTTCATCATGACTAAAGGGTTGTGATTTCTATCCTCTCCGCTATGGCATTAAAAAAATGAGTTTCTGGCAAATATTTAACAAGATTTATAACAAAAATCTTAATTTTTTTCATTTTAACATTTAAGAATGAAATTGTGTTCCAATGAAAATATCTATTCTACTTTCTTCTCTTAATTTTTACAAGTTGTCAACATATTTAAAAGGAAAATATGCACCCTGTCACAGTTATTTTTCTCATTGCTGGGACAAAATACTTGACACCTACAAGTTAAAGAAGGAAAGGTTTATTTTAGTTCACAATTTGTAGATGTTTCCAGTCCACAGTCGGCTGGCTCCAAGGCAAGGTGGCAGGCAGAGGAGAAACAGTCTATGGCAGGGTAGGCAGGAGGCAACAGAGCCTACCTTCCATCTTTCCCTTTATATATAGTATCCAGGCTACAAGCCTATTGGTTGGTGCCACCCATTCCCGGGATGGGACTTCCCATTTATCCACACCCAGAACTATGCTGAACCAGTCAGTGAACTAATTTAGTTATCACACACCCAACTATCCTAAACCAATCAGTAAACTTAGTTATTGCACAATCCATGTTCACACACCCTAGATCCAGCTACCTCTGAAAAGCCCTATGTACAAACACATGAGGCTTTGGGTTTACATCTAGGTACAAGCTATAATTCGCCCTTATTCTGTGGTTTAATTTTAATATGTAAATATCAGAAATTTGTAATCTCTATCTGAAAAACATGACAGAAACTACTCTTTGCTTTCTTTCCTTTAAACAACATAGTTTCTGGCACAAAATCCACCCTTCCTCAGGGGCATAACTATTCTCATGGTCATTCTCCTAGACTATGTCTCCTCAAAGATTCTGCTACAGCTGCTTGTATCTTCTAACATCACACACTTCATGACTTCTTCTTTAAACAATCTTCAAATATGGCTGCATATTTAAATATGAACAAGCGAATACAGTTTAAATGGGCCCTCCTGCAATTAGTAAACCATTTTTAAGATTTGCTTCATTGACAAAAGATGCATATACCAAATACCCTTTAGATTCTGGCAACAACCTTTTGGTCTACCAACATTTAGGAAAGGCCCAATTAGAAATATTTGGCAAGCAGACTGTAATGGTTTGCGTCTAAATGTTCCCACAGAACCTCATAAAGTCATGGGAGATGGCTTTTCACAGGTAGCTGAATCTAGAGTTTGTGATTGATTCATTGATTCAGTGCTGGAATTATGGGGGTGAATGCTAGGACACGTAGCCTGCATACAATATAAGGGACACAAAGAGTCTTGTCTCTCTTCTCTCTCTCTCTCATTGCTTTTGCTGTCTTCTGCTGCCATGAACTGCTGTCCCTCTGCCATGCAACTGCTTTGGAGTCAGCCTATTATGGACTGAAACCTCCGCAAACTGTGAACTAAATAAACCTTTCCTCCTTTTAACTTTGCCTGTCAGATATTTTGTCACAGCAACAAGAAAAATAACTAAGACACAGACATTCATAAATTCCCCTGCATTTGTCTTTAGTAATTTACCCTTTCCTTCATGAAAAGTATCAGAAAATAACATGCTAAATCTAAAACAAACTTATTAGCTTACTGGTGAAATAAAAACTGGAAGATTGAGCAAGCTTCAGTTTCTTTTCCTGTTTCATATCATGTAGAACTAAGCTTTTTATTTTCAGAAAATGCAGAAATAATTATTGCAATACGAATGATCAAGAAAATTTCATCATAGCTTTTGTTTGTTTGTGTTCCTTGGGATTGAACTGAGGGTCTTCCACATGCTAGGAAAATATTCCACCACTGAGCAACATTACAGTTTCATTACATAGTTTTAGTAACATTCTCTAGAATACAATAAAGCCACATATTCTATTCTTAGCACAAAAGGCCAATGTATCACTTGAACAGAATATTAGCTCACTTTCCATATATTTTCTGTTACCCTAAACATAGGATGATATTTGCAGACATTAATTTCCACTAGACTCTGAGCTCTGCAGGACCAAAAGAAAGCCTCAGTCCTCTTTATTTTCCTAGGAACCACCCCTTGATAGGTATTCAAGCATTTACTTAGTAAATAACAATTTGTAATTCACTCCCTTTGTGACTTTAGCCACATAAGGACTACAGTTGAAAATCTTATAAGTAAATTAAATACACTATGATATCAATTCCAGGAAAATATTTAGACCAGCCCTTCAAATTCAGGATTTTTGAAGAGAGTTTAATGATAGAAATGATTTAAATGACTGCTTCCTCAATTTTTAGGAATAGTACATTCTAAATGCACACACACAAAAAAGAAATTAATTCATTACATATAATAGGTCCCTTAAGATGTTAGGACTTAATTCTCTCATACTCTGCTTGAGAAAAAAAAATGCTAGTGTTATCTAATAAATTTAGGTTATAAATACAAAAAAGGGCTGAAATCAGTTTTCTATGTGTCTTAGTTCATTTTCTGCATCTATAATAGAATATCACAGGCTGAGTCAGTGATGAGCAATGGAAGTGTCTTCAGCTCATGGTTCTGAAGGCTGGGAAGATCAAAGGTTGACCGCTGGTGAGGGGCTTCTGGCTGCATTACAATACAGCCTACGGCCAAGTGAGAGAAAGAGGGTGAGAGGTGGCTGAATTGATAACGAATTCACTCTTGAAATTACTGACCAAATCACTACTTAAAGGTCTCCCAATGACAAAGTTCAACATTAACTTTGGAGGGAGCATTCAAATCATAGCCATCTAATCTTAAGCAGAATATCACATATTGCTTACGCCAATCGCTTTATGAGTTACATATTTAATGACTAGTCTGGTAACCAAAGCCTAATATCACAGAAAGCAAAGTCTGGCACAAGGATTTAAAGTTCTAACACTTTATGTAGGAGCTGTAAGCCCACCAAGACAGTAAGAGAAACAAGAAAAGCAGAAGAGCCAAAAAGGACAATGTATTGCCACACCCCCCCCAACACACACACATCACTCATACCTTCCAAGTCATACAGTGGGCATGCACTCACAGCACAGAAATTTTTCCAGCAGGGCTATATGGAGGAATTTCACCTCAGAGTACTCAACATGCTCTCATCTCTCATTTCTCATTGGCCAAGTCCCACTCCACCAGGTGCTAACACCCATGCAACTCTTGCTGACATCAGCTCCACATGAGTCCCTAGAGACTTCACATTCACTCCCATGTCCCATCCAAGTGTAAAAGTGAAACACTACAGGTGAGGGTGGGGAGTCCAGCGAGACAGCGAGAAAGCAGCAGTCACGGGTATCCAGGAAGCCACACAGGCATGTGACCCAATGCAGTTTACTCGAACCTGATTCAGAGTGAAAAACTTAGCATCCACTTGCTCCCCAAGCATCAGGAGATGCACAGGCAGATTCCCTTATGATAACAGCAGCTCCCCCCAAGCTCCCTGACTTCTTTGCATCTTCTGGGAAGTGGCTGTGGTCCAAGACACACACTGCCTTTTACATTACCTTGGAAAGCCTTGGGCACCAGTCCAAGCTACTATTTTTCCATGTCTCCCAAAAGCTAAATTGCTGTTTCTGAGTATGGACAGAAGAAAGCATGTCAGTGATTGTTTAGCTTGGTTCCTTTTCAACAAATCTTACCCAGCTTGCGATCTGCACATCTAATAAAACAGTGTGTGTCGAGCCTCAGCACTGTCATCCTTTCACCTAGTCTTTTGGCTAATTCATCTACTATTAAGCACTACAACCAGCTTTACCCTAACTCCAAATGAGCTAAGGCAGGTGAGAGTTAGTGTGACCTGCTTCTTCAAATAGGTAGATGACCACAAGTCTTAAATTGTCTCCTGTAATTTGTTCTTCTACAATACAGTTGAACATCTAAGGATGAAGGGCTACACAAATGCCTATGGGCATGGACTTTTCTAATAGCACTGAATCTTCCCTAGGCTTTGACACATTCTCACAGTCACTGTCTACATCATTTATTACCTACTTTGTAAAATGACTCTACCTGCAAATCAAGTCCTTTGAAAGATGACATGGTGAACCTCATCTGCCCAAATTAGACATTTTACCCAGATCCATTCATACACCAAGAGATACTGGTAGAGCTCGACAGGTAAGCAGAATTTCATGTGTTAACAGGTATCCAGGATTTACCAGTCAGTCTTGTTAATCTCCAGTTACAAGGTTAACGATCTCCAGTTCAGTTATCCACCTTAGAAAAATTAGATTAAGTGTTTCAGATCCACTAGGCAAGGAAAATCCAAGAACAATTAGTGTTTTCTAGTTAAAGCTAAACAAAGTAAAATAGTGCCACAAACTGAGGCCTTGAAGAAGAGGAAGGCCACCAGTTCTCTTGTAGAAAGGAATAACTATCCCTCAGTCCTAACTAGGAGATTTTCTTCTGGCATCAGTCTTTGCTTTTGATCCCTTAGCCCTCATCCATTTGAGAGGCTCATGACATCATCTGTGTATGCTTCAATACTGAAGCTTTCTTCCTGTGGAACACTCAGCCATTTCGAGTCATTTATCAAAAGCATCTGGCCTTCATCTACACTCCACTTTAGTCTCAACTGCGTCGAAGAGTTCTGCAGCCGCTACAGAGATCAACTTATTACATTTCTGTTGAAATCTCTGCTGGGATGAGTGATTGATAGCTAACGCTTTTCCCCTTGACCCATTTCCCCCCCAACAGCTCCTCCTTCTACAACAGTAACTCTTTCTAGTCAGCTCAGCTGTGTCCAAAACCTAGTATGCATCTTCATAGGACTAAGAGCCGGGTGACAAAAATGAACAAAAATACAGCCCTTGGTGACAGTCTTCACTGGAAGCAAACTACAACTGCAGCCATGGTAGGTGCAGTTTCACAGACAAAAGTAGAATTTGTGGCACTCGAATGCAGCTGATAAAAGCCAGTAGAGCCATACTGGTTGTCAAAATACTGACAAGTATTTCAAAACACTGCAGCACTTGGACACTTCTTGGTAAAGAACTCACTCCTGCTCTAAGCTCCTCTCCCTGGCACCTCACCTCCCCACCCCAGCTCCCCTGGTTCCCTTCCCCAGATCTTCACTATCTTCTCATCATTCAGTAACCAAAGGGGCACATTTCGCTGCTCCAGCTTTAGAGGGTGCCCTCTCTGGTCCACCTTGAGCCATCCATACTGATTGTTCAATCACTTAGCACCCTGAGAACGTGTACTCAGAAGCAATGGCCAGACTGCTGTGGAGCCCTGAAAGTATTAGGAACAATTGGTATGATCACTCTGGAACAGATCTACCATCTTTCTAGCCATGTTCTTAATTTCTCTTGTCACTTAGCTGGATACTGGAGACCCGTTTCCTGTTACTTTGGCCTAGTCTTCATTTCCACAGTGCCTATGGTGACTTCAATCAGTTTCTCAAGACAGCATGTATGCTAACTATTCTTTGGATATCATTAAATCAAAGCAAAGCCCTCTCTAAATTGATATATAACTTTTTTTTTATTTTGTTTTTGTTTTTGTTTTTGCGGCACCAGGGATTGAACTCATGACCTTGCGCTTGCCAGGCAGGCGCTTAGGCCGCTGAGCTAGATCCCTGGCCCTATAACTTTTTCAAAAAATGGCCTACCGAAATTTCTGAGATGTCTGGTAGAAGTACTAAATACGGGCAAAATACAGTAGAGAGAAATTTAAGAGTATAAATCTGAGCTCCCCAAGATAAAAGTAATATGGCAGGGAATCTGAAACTTTTCCCCTGAACTAAGGCTGCAGTAAGAAGAGAGAGAAAGCCAAGAGGTGCGGGCCTTCTCAGTAATACAGAAGCAGTGAATCCCTCCAAATTCAAATCATCTCTAAGAGCGGCTGAGCTCATATGGCCCAACATGATGAGGTCCCCATCAAGAGGACTGGCTTCAGTCAGATGTGAAAATCAGAGCCATTGTCACAAGGCCACCCACCAGCACTACAGAGAACATTTTGAAATCAAAGTGCATCTCATAATCTATACACTGCTGCATTTCATAGACAGAGAAGAGAGAGACATGAAGAAAAAGTTACTGAAATACACAGATTCTGGGGACTCAACAACTCAAACTGAGCAAAGAAATAACTTTGCTGGGGTCATGAATACACTGCTTCTGAGCCACACTCCAAGCAGAGCACTGACTCAAACACGATGCAAAGCATCATGTGACCATTGTAACAATACGGGCAACTAACACTCACCAATTATTTGACAAACACTTATGGATGCCTCCTACATGCCAGTTTCTTTTCTAGGCAATGGACTAAGATTAGTGAAGGGCTGACATTTACATTCCAACATGGAAGAAACAATAAAACAATTTAATTTTTAAAAATTTGAGGCAGCGTGCTCATCTAGCATGCATAAGGACCAGGATGCAACCCCCAGCACGTCAAACAAACAAACGA
>RJWT010035479.1:0-13455 GCA_004365215.1 Cuniculus paca | reverse complement strand
ATGGCCTTGAAAGAGTAAGGTGGTAGAGTAATCCCTCAGTATTTTTTTTCTTACAGTTTCTCTTGAGTGATGGAATTTACAGAAAATTGAAGGCAAATATAAAAAACATGAAAGAATTCATTAAATAACACAAAATTCTAACATGGTATCTATCGTCCAGGGAAAGATAGTCACTATGTAAAATGAAGGAGCTTTTTAGTGTATTTAAGGAAAAGTGAAGTTCTACTGTAGGACTTGCAACTTGTTTCCTGAGCATTTTCTAGAAAACGAATTCCTCAGAAAAGAAAATTCTATTTTTATAAGATTATCAGGATATTAGAATCAGCAAATTGGAAATAAACTTGATGCATAAACATAGGATACTATGCAAATAGTAGCATATTAGTATCAGAATATTAAATAAAAGCTGAAACATTAACTAAAAGCCTGTGTAACTAATGTAAAATGCTAATTTAAACTCTGTGAATAGAAACTAAATATAATGTATCTATTCTATAATCAGAACATATAAAATTGTGTGTTTAATTTACTGTGGAGTGGTAACTTTAATCTCTTTATTTAAATATTAACATCTAACCACTAAAATGAGTCCAAGACTTGTTTAAATGAAGCTAAAGAAATCATTAGGTTAAAAGCGGCTGAAGAACCAACTACTCAGGCACTAAAATTAGGTATAAAGTTTGTAAATTTTCTATTCAATTTCTTTATTGTCCTATCTGAAGATTTTACTTACTAAAGAACTGAAAAGCTATAGACTGAATTTAAATACGACCACAAAGAAAGGAAATGATAAACTATGGTGTTTCTCTAGGTTGTTCATATTTAATACCTTTCTTATTTCAACTGTGGCCCTATGTATAGCCCCTAGTTCTATTAGAAATGTGGCTGGTATGGATTCCACAGCACTGCTCATTTTACACATGGTCCGATAAGCTGCTTTTGCATTCGCCGTCTGAAGAGAGGGTTACATTCAAAGCACACAACTGTCTTCCTCTCACTCCAGAGAAAAATCCAGCTCATCAATCTAAATAGAAAGGTCTTAGAGAGTTGAGGCAGGCAAAATAAGCCAAAAGTCTGAAATCATTATGCATGACTTAAGGTCTTTAACATAATTCGCCTAATGCAAATTTGTTTAGCTTTGTTTACTAATCAGAAATTAAGGTAATTTAAAAGCAGAATTCCATACCTGACAGATTACTTGACCCTTAGCTATAAATAAATAAAACAAGTGCTCAGAATCGTACAGAATGAAAGGTTCCATAAGGACTGACAAATGTTTTAATAACACGTGAATTTTTATGCCATTGGTGATATAACTGGAAATCAAAAAGTATATTAAATATGAACAACATATAGAAATATCATAGTTTATCATTTCGATATTTTTCATTTCTGCATAGCTAAACGAACATATGAAATTTGAGATTGAAAACATCTCATTCATTATTCAAACCTTATTTAAAACAACTCTGCACAAACCAAGAAAGAGGAATTTTCTCCTCTTTCTCGTACAGTGATAGAAAAAGGATAACTGGAACCATTTATCTTGCAAGTTACTTTGCAGGAACAATGGCACTCCGAGACAAGAGCTGAGGTAAGAAGCAGCACAACTTTTGAGGGACTCCTGCCAACAAACTGAGTCATTCGATGTTCGATTTTCCCCCTTTATTCTTGAAAATGCGTCCTTTTTTCTGGGTAGCTTCTTAACCTCTGCATTCCAGAATTATCCAGATCCCGGATCATCTTTCCAGCCAGAATTGAAAGAGGAAACAAAGACCTTTGGGTAGCCTCATATATTGAGAAAATAGGAAAGAATCAGAGGTTCTAATCACAGAAAGCTAACGCCACAGTTGGGATTAGTTGCTTCACTAATTAACTGAAAGAGAAGTTTGAAGACCATGCAGAAGATAAAAGTGAACCTGAAATTTTTCAAAGATTAGAAAGAAGCTACCCAGGATAAAACAGATGAGACAGGACCTAAAGGAGAATTACAGCAAAAAAAAAAAAAAAAAACCAGAAAATAAGACAAAAACAAAATCTGGAGCTGGGCAATGTAGACAGGAAGAGATATCATTTACTTTTTCCAGTCACAGTCACCAGTCAGGCCCCTACCTCTATTGAAATCATTGTCATGTTAGCAGCGTGCTGCTGGCATGCTTAGAGAGGCTAGGTAGGCAGGTGGGGAGCTAGAGAAATCAAAATCCTTGGAGTCCAAGGCCATATCTTCTACCACAGGCAGGAACATTGTCCTGAGCAAACTATGGCTGACATTCACAATGGCCTTGAACCACAGAGGACTTAAAACCATGATGGTTTTATTTTGTTCAGGAAAAATGAGTTATTGGATAGATTACAAATAATTTCATCAAAAATACTTCAATAATGCGCTTTGTCATGAAAAGAAGGAAAATTCTCAGTAATCCAGGAAAATCGCTTATTGAAAGTGAATTGAGTCCTCCCTCTAAGCAGAATCTGTATTTCTTGAATCTTTGAAATCTGATCTTAGCAGCATTTTATACATGGAAAGTGTAGAGAGAGAGACAGAGAGAGACAGAGATGAATAGGAAACACAAACAAAAACTTCTGAAGTTGGTGAGTTTTCAAGTAACAGCAGCTAACTCATGTGGTTGGCAAATTTCTTTCATATATTACTAATTGGACATTTGCCTGAATTGTTAGAAATTATCTCTCAAAGTAGAATTTTGCTATCATTTGGGACAACTCACTTTTAATTTTGGGACAACTCAGTCATTTTATGAATAGGGAAAAAAGCATGATAGAAAATAAGAGTGATTACCACTCACAATGAAGACTGATATAGATAAAATTCTGTATATATTTTCTAAAATTTCTAGGGAGCTCTTCAAATTATTACTCTATTTTGTATTACTTTAAAAGGGAGCCAGAAATCACTTTTTAGATTTTATGTTATATGGACTAACATCTTGCATAGTTGATATAAACTTTTTAGACAGGAATCAAAATAACAAATAAATTTGGAAAAAATAAATTACCTCAAAACTTCCATGATTAAAAAACTTTGAAGCAGACAAAACTTAATATGTAAGAAAGAAATTAATGATTTCCTCTCACAGCTCTATATTTAAAAAGTTTTACCAGTAAATTTATGATCGTTAGGGATTTAATATGTACCTCCCTTCCAACTTTTTAAAAAATACATTTCAATTTTGAATCTACCTTGCCAAAATAATTTATTTGTGCCAAAATAATCTAATTTGTGCTGTAACTGACCAGACTATTTCATTTTTCAGACACTATGTTTGACACTGAAAGTTTAAACTTTTTTTTTAAACTGGTAGACATTCAAGCTTAAGGTTCAGAAAGATACCATTTTAAATATAGGAAGCATTAACAAGCTTTTCACTTTTATATCGTTAGAACATACTTCCTGGTGCACTTTGCATATCAACGGTTTGAATTCCAGATCAGAAATCAGGTGATGCATACTTCTCTGCTTGGTACCATCCCAAGTGGTTCCCATTTCGTTGCGTTTTCTCAAATTTCTAAATTTGGTGTAATTTCCATAAACCAATTAGCTGTGGGTGTTTATTTGTTCACAAGAGGAGCAGACTTGTAGAAGCAGAGGGCAGGGAGACCCATGCAGAGAGAGATGGAGGCTGGGTTAACGGGCAGGCAGATTTGTAGGCATAGAATCATCCCTTCTCACCCCTAATGAGCAGAATCAGGCAGCTTTAACTCGTGTTTTGTGGGCTTTTTTTTTTGTCTCCTCAGTCACAAAAGGGAGTATAGGGGCCTGTTATGGGAGGGTGAGATTAGTCCTATGTGGTCAAAAGGAACAATACTGACATGTTAGCTGATCAGAAAGATGTTTTCACACTGTTTCTCATAGATGGTCCCCGGAGACAACTTTCTTTCTCTCTGTCTCTCTCTGTCTGTCTCTCTCTCTTTTTTTAATTACCAAGCATGACATTCATGGTTATTTCTTCTTTCCACCCACTTGACTACAAAGGGGCCAGCTCGTGGGCCTTGTTGGTCAGGCCTGGGGGAGGAAGTGACAGAAGGCTGGCCTTATTTACCTTAGCGGCTTCCCGTGTAATCTGGTTAATCATGTGGCTAATGGGGGGACATCACGGATCCCCACACACTGCGCTCCACAATGAGCATGCATTCATATTTAATACAATAGAGTGTTTAAGTCATTCCACGCTTTGTGGAGAAGATTGGCTTTCTTTGTGTGCCTTCTCCTGAGAAGCCTTCACCCCCTCCTCCTCTTTCAGACAGGCATATGTTCCGGCTCCTGCCTGCTGCAGCTGGACAAGGAAAGAGCAGGCTTCTTTCTTTTTCTGTTCTTTTCTTTTTTTTTTTTTTTTCAGCCAATGAATTGATTACTGCAGTTGAAACGGGGACAGCAATGGTCCCCCCTGGCCTGTGCATGCAGAGATTAGCCTTTTGCCATTCTAATATTTCACAAGACATCTTAAGAGGAAGCAGGGCTCGTGTTCCTTGAGTTAGCCATTGTGAGGACAACAATCTGTCGAGTAGAAAGGCAACATAAGTAAATAAAAGCAGGCGAAGTTTTGACTTCGTTCGTTTAGTATCATCTACATAGGGTGATCTTTAAACTGGGCTCTGGATTAAAGACTGAAACAGGAAGCTGGGTAGTGGGCCAGAATCTTACTCACATGGAATTCTAAAACAACCAAACTGAAAAGAGAATCTCATCAAAACTCTACCACTTGGCTCTTGGGTTTGATTTTAGAGGGAAAAAATGAGGTCTCATTAGTCCTAATGGGTTAGATAATGGATACACAGGTTCTGTCACACCCCACTGGATAAACTGACATTTTTGAGAATAATGGAAATTAATGACTCTTGATTTCTGAAATACAGATTGTCATGTACTTGTAACAAAGTAATTCTTTTATTTATTTTTTAATTTGGTTTCCAATTAAAAACAGCTGAAATACTCTGGCAGCCTCCACCTTCAACCTATTTGAGAAAGACCACTATTATTCAAGGTAAGAAGTTAGCTCACAAAAATAAGGCATCGCTCCTATTCCTAGAGTAGGATAATTTCACCTTTATTTTGATAATAAAGATGAACTTTCAAGGGAAAAACATGAAGGTTAGTGTCTTAGCTCCCAAATATTGTGGAATTACCAGACTTAGTGTTCTAAAACTTTCCCCATCTGTGATCTATCTCAAGTCCTCTCGCTACAGTAACTTCTTACAAAGCAAAATTGTTAAGAGTAGGGCCATGACAAAGTGTGTTTCTGTTTAGACCAACAAACAAACAAAACAGTCTGAGTTAATGAGCTTGCATTTGCAGCTGTCGTGGTTCAGATTTAACCAAACAATGTATTCTGCTAAGCGATGACATACAAAGGTATAACAGTATACCTATCACTAAGCTCCACTCTCACACCAATGAAAGATGGAGAACTGTGGGCTACTGGACCATGTAATCAAAGGAGACAGTGACATTTATTTTTTTAAGACAATAGTGTTTACCTGGTCTAGGACCATGTTGATATGATGCAGCCCAAAGCAAAGGGTTAGGCTGGCTCACTGGTGCCCTCCCTTGCAGCCTGACTCAATAGGAATACATCTATCCTACTGTGATAGCTAGGAAACGTGCTCCACATAGCTTTATATGTACCTCAGCAAAGGGCATTTAGCTCAGGCCCTGTTAATTCATTTTAATTTGCCAGTGTTAGGGGGAAGACTGCTTAAAACTTCAGAGAATGCACTTATGTTGGTCATCAAAGGGATAAGTTTACAAACTAACAACAGAATTTAATAGCTGCTTTGGCTGAGCCTACAAACCACACATGAAAATTGTTTATATTTTCTCCTACTTATAAAAGCCCTGTTGCCTCTTATAACCAGCAAATGATATCATGCACCAAAAACCACTGGTTTTAACACTTAATCTTTATATGTAAAGCTACACTAAGTGGCAAAAAACAAAGCTGGATATTTATTCTATACTTTCTTACAAGATAAGTTTCATTTAAGCAGGTAGAAGAAAATAAGTAACTAAAAGGCCAATGAGAAAATTTAAAATGATGTGTGCACCTACATGTAATTAAAGATTTAAGAAAGCTTGGAGTCAAGACTCACCAAAAAGATTTTCCTATGAATATCAGGAGAGGAAAAAAAATGGAAAAAAGGAGTCAACTAACAAAAAAAAGTCTTCAATCTTTTAAATTAAGTTTACTCCCAAATAAGGCACCAAAGTGAACCAAAACCTTAATTACAGTTTAGTCTTGCTAGTGTCTCCGGCCCCCCATGGCCTGCTGCCTCCCAGCTGAGAGGCTTTGCTTCTTCCCCTCCACTTCATTAGAGCCTTAACAATCCATTATCCACTTCCTAATCCTCCTCTGCTCTGAGGAGTCCGGGTTATTAGGGTACTTGAAGGGTCCCTGTCATTGTGATGGAGGTGTGAATTGATCACTAAGATGACAACCAGTGACAAGAGCTGTTTATTAGATTGCTACTTTGCCTCTTAATTACAACCGATTAGGCTGCCTGTTGGAGGTGCAAAACAGAAGAATGAACTGCTTTTGTTCTGGTCATCTACTACATTACCTCCCTGCTTTGATTTGCTTTTCACTCTGATATTTTTGGGGGGGAAGGTCTTGCTCATGAGTGCTAGACATTTCCTCAATATCGCAATAAATACAGATTTTTATTTTCCAATAAAAATCTTTGTTAAAATTAAGTTGAAGAAAATCTATCTTTAACTGTCAAAAGTTTTCACATCCTACTTATTAATTTCAGATTTTGTTTTTTTCTCAACCTCAGTTCAGGGGATAGTAAAGTTTGGGGAAGAGCAATTATATTATATATTATATGTGTTTTCATAGCTTGCTACTAAAAGAGAGGTAAATTTTAGCTCTCATATCTCTTTATTCTCTCAAAAATATGCTAAGGATTAATAGCTTCCTATAAAATAATGGACTTTATTATTTCAATTATTCCTAAAGTTAGCAGGGGACACACAAGTTATTAACCCATTCCTGAATTTCAGTTTCTACTAGAAAGGTTTTAAATTACTGAAAGTCTTTCTTTACAGAACAGAGTCCATCCTAACGAAATTAATTTTTTCTCTTTACTGACTGAATTCACTTTTTAAACTGTTACTTGAACTACAGTTTTGGCCATCCTCATATTCTTAAGGTCCTAAAAGAAACTATTCTTGCAGCATTCAACAACATGAATCTAGAGTTGATAGAGATTAGAATAGCTATATGATATTAAAACAGAGGGGTCAGATAACCAGGTTCTGCTTAATAGTTAAAAATCATTTTCCTGTTGAGAATAAAATGTCTGGATTTGTACTGAGTGAAGATTAAACTCTAATTTTATTTTTAAATTTTTATTTGTACATGTTTGCAATACATAATGATTATGCTCATTTTAGGAAACTGGTACATGTACAGATACATTTCAATTCTTTTTCCGCCTTCCCTTCACTCCCTTTTTGCTTTGCCAGCATCAGATTCATTTACTTATCTTATAAGTTATTATAAAGTCAATTAATATATACTTACAGATTAGCAACCATACTGATTGTCCAAAAAGCGTCTTAAACAGGTAAGACACGTAGACTAAATCAAGCACACTTTTAGATACATTGTCCATACTAACTTACAATAGCTTTTTTTTTCTGTTTCTTTTTTCCTATTATCTGCCTTTTATTTTGTACTTTATTGGTAAATTGAGTTTTTCATATGAGAGAAATATGCGTTAGTTAGGCTTGTGTGTCTGATTTACTTCACTTAACATTATGGTCTCAAGATGCATCCTTTTTCCTACAAAGCCTCAAGTTTATCCTTCTTTATGACGGCATAGTACTTCATTGTGTATAAATATATTTTCTTTATCCATTCATCTATTGATGGACATAAAGGCTAGTATTTTAAATTTAATATTTTTAAATGTATTTTAAAGTGTAGTTGGCATATCCATGGAAACAAATTCCTTAGAAGACACATCTTTATTTTAGAATCAAGCTTTAGCACTTAAGAAGAAATCTAGATTTCCTCTCCTTTTATACTCCTGTTTAAGATCAAATAAAAGAGGTAGAAACAAAGGATAATGGCCTAAAAGAAATGGAGATAGCTGCTTTCCTGACCAAGGTCAAGGAGGAAATTTCTGCCCTGATTATTCTCAGGGCGCCCATGGATTCCTGCAGTAGTAGAATGTCTTTTAGTTATAAAATATCTACTTTGCACAAACCAAAATGGTGAGGAGGCATTGATATGTCCAAATAACTAAAATTTTTAATGATTGTAACAGTTTATTGTCAACTGTAATGATTGTCTATCTATGTGTATATCTATCTATTTAGAGATAGTCTCACTATGTTGCTCAGACTTGTTTCTAAAATATCCTGGGCTCAAGCAATCCTCCTGCCTCAGCCTTCCAAGCAGTTGGAACTGTCAGTACACACCACCACACCCATCTTATGAATTTTATGGAGTTATAAGGTATTAAATCTTGGAATCAGACTAATCCCTCAGAAGAAAATAAGCCTAAAAATTAAGAAATATATATACATATATATGCGTGTGTTGTGTGTGTATATAAATATATTTCCAGTGACTGTGATCTTTAAATTGTTTTCTTTTTCATTATTATTATTATTTGATTCATTATCACAACATTTTAAAGTTAACTGGAAAACAAAAAACCAGGTAGCCACTTACCACTTAAAATAAAAAATTATTAGATTATAAAATTAATGCACAATTTAGTAGAGTTTGTAAATCTGTTCAATAGTTCTTAAAATGTTATACTATCTCTTAATGTAATTTAGCTAATAGTTATTTGGACAGTATAGAGGTACTATTAAAGTAGATTCCAGTATGTCATCTCACTTAAATCCTAGCATGAGCACTTACTAACTTACGTGACAACTTTTTGAGTTGTGAAATAGAAATACTAGTAGCAACTTACTCATATTGGTGGTGTAAAAGTTTATTATTATTATTATTGTCTTTTTGAGGCAGGGTCTCACTATGCAGATCAGGCTGGCCTTGAACTCACTTTGTAGCCCAGGCCGGTCTCAAACTCACAGCAATCCTCCTGCCTCAGCCTCCCAAGTACTGGGATTACAGGTGTGTGCCACCACACCTGGCCCTTGTAAAAGTTTTTTAAAAAGCATATATATGAGACACTAAATGAAAGTTGAGTTCAGTGACACAGTCGCAACCCCACCACTCAGGAGGCTGAGGCAGGAGGCAGGTAAGTCCTGCTGGGCAACTCAGGAGACCTTGTCTCAAAAAACAAACTAACAGCTGGGAATTTAGTTCAGCAGCACAAGCACTTGCTTGGCAAGTGCAAGGTCATGAGTTGGATCCCTGGTACCAAACAAACCAAAACAAGCAAACAAAAGGACATGAAATGAGTGCCTAGAAACCCTTCAGCTAATATCATACTCAGCGGTGAAGAACTGAGATGTCCTCTCACACCACTCTTCAGCATTGTACAGGAGAATTTTCACTGAAGGCAGCTCATGGAGAAAAAGAAAAGGCATCTACATCAGAAAGGAAGATTGGCCTGGTAAAACTATATCTTTGTTTACATAATGTATAATCTATATAAAGGATCTTAAATAATCCATTTAAAAGTTTCTAGAACTAACAAATATGTTCAGTAAGGTTGCAGGTAATAGCATCAACATCTGAAAATCAAATTCATTTTTCGTACAATGGAAATAGATGATTAAGTTAAGAGCACAATTCTATTCACAATAACCTCTAAAGAATAAAACACTGAGGATTCAATTTGACTGAAGATGCACAAGACTTTTATGCCAAAACCAGCAAAGTATGATTGGGAGCAGTTAAAGAAAATCTAAAAAATAGAATCTGTGTTTATGAATTAAAAGATTTCCTATAGTTAACACAGCAGTACTCTAAATTACTATGCAGACTCAATGCAATCCCTACCACCAATAGTTGTTTATTTTGCAAAATAATTTAAAAAACTGATATTAAAATTCATATAGAAATGCAAAGGATGCAGTGCAGTCAAAACAATCTTGGAAAAGAATAACAAAGTTGGAGAAGTTACACTTCCCAATTTCAAATCTTACTACAACTGTAAAATAATTGCTTCCGTGTTACACTGGTTCAAGGAAAAAAAAAATATATATATATGGAATAGAATTGAGAGTCCAGAAATAAAACTCTACATTTATGTTCTATTGATTTTCATCATGGTTCCAAGACCATTCAAAGGCAATAAATAGTATTTTCAATCAGTAGTACTGGGATAACTGAATATTCATAGGCAAAGAAATTCACTTGTAAGTTTATTTCATATTATACTAAAGAATTATGTCAAAATAAATCATAAATTCAAGATTAAGCCATACAATTTCTAGAGAAAAACAGAAAGTATTCATGATCTTGGGTTAGGTAAAATATTGTTAGATATGACATGAAGATATGAGCAATAAAAAATTTATTTGAACTGTATTAAAATTCAAAATGTTTTTGCTACCAAGGAAAAAGCTTACAAAATTAAAACAATGTATAACTTGGGAGAGAATATTTCCTATGTATTTATTCAGTGAGGGAATTATATTTAAAACATATTTAAAAATTCTTTGAAAAAGAAGACAGATAATTCAATTTTTAAAATATAAAAACTATTTGAATAGACCTTTAGTCAAGGAAGATATACAAAAGGCCAGTCAATAAGCACATGAAAAAATGCTAATCACTAGTAGTTATGGGGGAAATGTTAAATTAAAACTACAATGAACTGTCACTTCACATTTACTAAGATAGCTGTCATCAAAAAGCACAGTAACAAATGTGGGAAAAGATGTAGAGAAATTTGAACGCATGGCTGATAAAAATTGGTCACAGTAGAATTACTTTAGGAAACAATTTGGCAGTTTCCAAAAATATAATGATTGTTTCACCATAAGATGCAATTCTACTCTTGGCTATTAACCCAAGAATGATGAAAAGCCTGTGCTTGTATCTGTACAAGCTTTACAAATGAAGGTTCTGTATATCTATGTCTATAATTGCATCTATGTGCCTATATCTAGACAGACCATGCAGACAGATCGATGCAAATGAGACATACATGTGTAGATGTGTACCTATGGACACCTATTACCATTATCTAGGTACAATAAATTAAAACTGTAAGAATGGAGCTCATAATTTAAAAGAGCTCCCCAATTGCTTATTATGCTCAGCCAAATTTGAGAAGCCCTAGACTTGATTTTTTATTACCCTTCCTTCCATCCTAAGCAGAGTCTGTTCTTTCATATTATTGACTTTATCCATCATCAACTGTTTTTAGACTGAACTCTTAAGGATTTGGCCTCTCAGTGTCTACTTTTTCTTGTATCAACCTGTTTCTCCCAGATTCCCACCATCAAGATGGCATACAAAACAAAGCACTAGTTGATCCTCACGTTCCAGATTCCACTCCTTCTTTCTCTGATGTCAGGGCCTTTATCTCTGTATAAATGATAGGAGCGGCAATTTGGGCCGTCCGCCCGTCTGCACAATTAACAGATTAAAGCTGTTCAAGGTGCTGACGCTGGGCTTCTGCTGTAGGATCCTATAGAACACATACAGAACGTCACTTTTGCCTTATTAAACTGCTTGCCAATCAGATTACGAATTTCCCTTTGAGGCCTTTGAAATCTGCCAAGCTCTTCTAAATCGATTTCTCTGATATGCCAGCACCAACCACAGCTCAGATGGCCAAACAGCCAGTAGCTGTTGATTTTTATTTCAAAGACTTTTAGACCACGTCTATATTCTCAATTGCACATGTCACCAATGGGGGGGTGAATGACAACGAAAATTCAAAGATAATCCCAAAGCCTCCTGTTAATCAAGGATCACAATCTACCTGCCCACAAAACAAGTATGGTTAATTTGCATATTATCGCTTATTAACTCCTGTCTACCCTCTGGTGTGGTGGAGGTGCTAATGAGCGGTGAAATGAGTTAGACATTGGAAGTACAAGGCATTGAGAAACATGATAATTAATCTCTAAATAACGGAGATTGGGAAGGAGTTTAAACTACCATACCTTTTATCTCCCATTCCTCCTGCACTAGTTCCCATTGAAGACAACAAAGATTACCAATTGCATTCAACAAATAGTCATTCAGTGATGTGTAACCCAGAGAAATAAAATATATTGCACATCCTTTTCTCTAAATGACTAGTCAGTCTAGGAAGAATATGACACAAAAACTAATGTTCATAATCTGATCTATAACATAGACATTTCTCAGTTCCATACTGTTCAGATTTCTTCGCTGGAGTTTAACAAAACCAGTTCTATGAGCACACCACCATTACAAGTATTTGCAATCTAAAAGTCTGTGCAGATTAAGGTATGCAACCACAGAGCTAGTATAGAATGGTTTCGTTTGCAACTTTCCCTCACAATATAATCTTACCAGTTGCAAGTAGCAGAGACTGGAAAATATCAGTCATAGAATTCTGACTTCAAAATATTGAACAAATTTGGAGCATCTAAAAATGGTCAGTAGTTTTCACTAGGGTCTGCTAATATATAGAAACAATTACAACGTGCAGATAGAAGCCTCTAAATTTTGAGCAAATTGTAAGATGTATTTCCACTACCATGAATGTACAGAGTGCAATTACTATGGACATCATATGGAAGAGACTAAACATAGAGGTCATAGCTCAATGTCAATAGTAACACCTTGGAAAGAAAGGTTATGAGTTTACATGCAGGAATTTGCTGCTTGAGTATACAGTTGTCCCTCCTCGTCCATAGGAGGTTGGTTTCAGAATTTCCTCAAATTCCAAAACCTGAGGATAAGCAAATCCTTTATAAAACATGGTGTAGTGTTTGCATAGAAACTACACACAGCCTCCTTGTATACTTTAGATAATCTCCAGAAGATTTATTTTACCTAACACAGTGTAAATGGTAGGCAAATAGTTGTTAAAATACATCATTCAGAGGATAATGACAAGAAAAATAATCAACACATGTTAACTGCGGAGAAAATTTTTGTTGCAAGTATTTTTGAAGCAGGGTTGGTTGAATCCTAAAACATAGACTCTACAAATACAAAGGACTGACTGTTAGTAAGCTAAAAAAAAATAGGTAATGGCTCTTTCAAAACAGGAACATGGTATTCATAGAAAAACAAGTAAATGGTTTGCAACATATGGATACCCTTAAAACTATCTTAAGACATTTTATACTATGGTAATGACTGAACTTTATCATTTATTCATGCATACACCATTGATTTAAATCAATCCCCTTAAATGTGCCACCCAAAATCTTAATATTTAAAAAATGCACCACTGGCAGAAGAATTGAGAACTTGTGACAAGAGACATGCATTAAAGACATATACATGATTACATTAAATCATATTTTTAAATACGATAATAAATGTACCCATTCTAAAGCTCATCTAGAAAGACCTTTGA
>RJWT010035478.1:10000-13454 GCA_004365215.1 Cuniculus paca | reverse complement strand
CAGTACCTGTGTCCACTGCTCCGTTCCACTGTTGTGTTTCTCCACAGAGACCTCTGGGTTGCCAGTGGTCACTGCATCTGCAGGTTCACGCCACCTCTCCCATGCAGTGAGTCAGCGTTCAGGGAGAAAGCACTGCTCGCCACCTCTTCTTCCTTGAAGTTTTTCTGTTTGCTCTCCCCGTGGCCTTCACATCTCACTTCAGATCCTTCCTGAGTCCCAGGGACCCACTTTCCTCCTCTTCCTCACACTGGCATAGTCCAGTGTCTGGACACCAGGTCTCAGAGAGGCTATTTCTCTGTTGCTTACCACTCCACCATCTTCCTGGAAGTGCCCCATTATTTTTCTTTTTTAAGAATAAATAAAATAATCTTGTAAATATAAAGTTTAAAAGAGATTCAAGGTGGATATTCAAGCTAATTATCTAATTACAACAATTAGTGAATTTAGAAATATATTTTAAAATAATAATGTATAGCATAAGAGTATGATTTGCAAATAGTTGTTAGATGTCTGGAAGCCTCTTTACAAGAAATGTCAGAAAAAAGTTACAATGCTATTATAATAAAACAGACTTGAGGTGGGTTTTTTCCCTTTTAACATTTAACCTGCCGGTGTAATGATCCTTCCATTATAATAGCTTTCCCGTTATTTGTACAGTATTTGCTATAGGAGACTGTTTTCACTTAGCAAGTGGCAGGATCAAAGTGCAAGTTAGCAGCAAGTCCTAGAACATTTGCAGTATTTGTCTTCAAAGATTTGCCAGAACATTTAAATCCTCTTAAAAAAACGGTATAAGTGAAAAGATAATTTAGCTTGGTCAGTCCTTAGTTAACTGCAAAGACCACTAGTCCAAAAAGATACAGTGATTTCTTTCCCCCTTTGGTCTTTGAAAATGAATCCAAATGACTTTTGTGGTAAAAACCAAGAGAATTCAGGCTGCTCTTTTGTGTTAATTAAACCTTCAACAGGTATTTTGTTGCTGTGAAGGGTGGGACATCAGCCTTACACTTTTGATGTTGATTGCAAAATATTGATTTAAATAGGGCTAGTCTATCATGCTGATAATTGTGGTACATTTAGACGAGATCACTAGATCATCTCCAGATTTTTAAAAAAAGCAGTTATTTGGTTAAAAAAAAACAAAACCCTAAGCATCATTTTGATAATCCCTGATAGTAACTTTTTCTGTGGGTTTTATATATGTATGTTTTAAGTAGATGTTGTCAAGAATATGTTTTAATTAGGATGTAACAGTTAAATAGCCTCTCGAAATGAAAGCATCAAAATAAGTTCAAGCTAAATTATTTTCCTATTTACACATATTATCAGTTCTATTAGGAAGGGATAGGTTAACTCTAATTTCATTTTTTAAAAAAGACATTACTTATCAGTATTATAAAAGAAATCTAAAACCTTCAATAACATTTCAAGTAAATATTTTATCTTATAGAAGGATTTTTTTTCCATAGAGCTAAAATATTTTTGCCTAGGATACTGAGATAAAGATATATTTTTTGCGTCTTCAACACAGTCATCAAAAGATTTAAGGTACGTTATACAGTTGAATTTTAGAGGACAGGAATACTGGTGTGCTTCTGTGTTCAGCATAAATATCTTTGTGCAAGGCAGTGGTTTTATTCCTTATGATTTAAATAAAGGTTTATTATGTCTAAATTTGTTTTGAAGTCTGCTATCCTAACAATGGTTTCTAGACTTCTGAGAAAATATATTCTTAGCTTGCTAGCATATCTTGAAAGTTACACAAAAGACCAGCATTGTTTGGAGGGCGGGGGCTCAAGCATCATTTTTTATTTGGCCAAAACCCCTAATTCAAAAGTCTTATTTATCTGAGATTGCCATGAATGCGTGAAACTAGAGCTAGGTGTCTTAGCATCAGGAACACTCCTTTTAAGCCACTATTAATGGCTATGGGCATTTTCCATATGGCTGTTCTGTGTAGTATTGAACATCTCAGGATGATATCACCATTACTAAAGCTGTATTTTATATTGCCTATTCTGTTATTGCTCAGCATGCATTAGTGTAGAGTTTAAATCTTCATTCATTTCATTTTTTAATGTTTCTTTTGTTCTCCTTATCATGTTCTGGCTTTCCGAAGGATATATGCCTTGAATAAAGTCACATGTGCATTACTAATTGTATGCTATTGTATTTACAGTTCCTACTGGTGGCACTGTGAAGCTACTAATTCCTTTGCTTCACTTGATGTAAAATAATCTGAATGTCTTTGATAGCAGTGAAACAGTATTAATTGTTTTGTACATTTCTTGGTCACTCTTCTTAGGTGGTCTTCATAATCTATTAGAACTTTCAGCCAGATTTTTGTAATGTCATGCCTCCAGCAGTGATTAAATTGGTAATTAATGAACAGTCTTTGGCAATGTAAACCACATCCCGTTAATTTTCCCTTTCGAGTTTTAGAAGTTGTCTTCTGTGTCAGAAATCATTGCACCACCTTGCTATGGCCCCTTGGCATGAAACCACAATGACTTGATTTTTGCAGCCATTAGTAGATCAGAGCAGTAATTTCACAGTATTTTGGTCAAGGTAATTATAATACCAAGAACTGAGTAGATTTAAAAATTCACGAAAGAAGTCCAGAAATACCAGGTGAGCTTCCTCGTGTTCACTGGAACGTTATGATTAGTTTAATTGGTCTTTGTTTGATTTTAGCCGCAGAAACTATTTGTGCCACAGCAGCGTGGTGACTTTATACTTCAGTGTTTCTGACCTTCTTTGACATGGTATGCGTAAACATGAGCCTTTTGAAACAGTTCCCTTCCCAAAAGGGGTTAAACTACATTTAAAAAAATTAACTCTAGAAAGAAAAGTTCTCTAGCTTCTTAGTACTTGATTTTATGAAGTATTTAACAAGTTTATTTTCTTCTATTCATTCATTTAATAAAAATGTACAACTTTTTATTTTTTAATATTAGCCTGCCTGTGAGATACTATTGATAAAGAGTTTCAGTATTGTACAGGAAACTTCTGACACCTTAATGAAAGTAAAATTGAATTGCTGCTTTCCTTTTTGTCACAAAGCAGACAAAAGTATTCCCATTCTTGACTGATTGCTTGTATTATGTGTATTAGCACTGTGAGTGTGTATTTAGATTTAAAGAGTTGCTTGCCTGTTGGCTTCTGAAAGGATTGCCTTGTTCACCTTTTCGGGAAACCCTTAATGAAACCAAATAGTTTGCTAGGAGTTTGGACCTAACCATCAGGGTGTTTCATGCAGTCTTGTCAGTTGATGTTCATGAATTGACTTGAACAAAGATCAAAGTGCTTCTCCAAATGAAGAATCTATGAGACAGCTCCTTCAATTGCACCACAAGAGCTAATCAAGCCATCAGTGTTTTATGCACTCTACATGTCTTTAGAATTTAATACCAAATGATTTGTGAGTACAAATGATATTCTGATTTTATGCTTT